>JWHW01029379.1:118713-150047 GCA_000931545.1 Papilio glaucus | reverse complement strand
ACTATAAGTATATACTGTAATACACTTATAGTAATACTATAGTATTAATAATAATAAAAATAATAAATCAGCCTTTTTCTAGAATGTTCCCCACTGCAGGGGCACAGGCCTCCTCTCTGAGAGAGGGAAGTAAGAAGTATTAATACTAAACATTATTTTTTGTTATTTTGCAGCCCATCAACACTTCGGACCCGCTGAAGCAGGAGAGCTCCGACGTTCACTAGGCGGCGGCGCGCTACGTTACAGTACCGTGCGGCCGCGACACGCGACAGACATACAAACAATAGTTTTATTGATTCTATCGCAATTATGTCATAAGTACCTATGTCGTAAGCCAACGAGTGATATAACCGAGGGGGCGGCGTTTGCATTGCACAACAACTCATACAACACCATACAAGACGGAGGACCTCCAATGTGACCGGACCGGGCTGCAACTCAACTAGCAAGTCATCAACACAACCGCAGCAGGCGCAGCGTATATATGAAATATTGTTGAAGTTATCACTGTGACTGTTACGAACTATCAGAGTCCTCAATAATAGACAGTGGATGAATTCAATCGACTTGCTAAACTCAAACCATCCCGTTAGCGCTATATATGTGAGAGCTTGTGACAGACGGAACATCGAGGTGTGACAGTGCAAACGTCGCGTTTCAAGAATTAATAAAAAAAAACATTTGAGCGAATAGTTGATTCTGTGTTTGTAATTGGTAAGGACAGCTATGCGTACATAAATGCGTGTGACATCGGGCGGATGTTTGTGCGGGGCCTAGCCGGGTTGTGCTGGGACATTTTTGGGTTTGTCCATTTCCCTCATCCATTTTGGTTTTGGAATGGTTATAAATGTTAGTGGCCCATTCCATTATTGTCTTATGGTTTAATCGGGCAAACTGCAAAATGCCCCTGTGGGACCCCACCGAGTGGCAAATATCCCATTTGTATTAAATTAGCTGTTTGCTATATATATAGCCCTAGTTTCCGCGCATAGGGTAGATTGCAATAAGTGATGCGAATTGTCTTTTATGAAAGTTTATTCATTTTGAAGGTACAACTTTAATGTCCAAATTGTTAACGTCAATATTAATGTTTAATATGTAATGGGTTATAGATTTTATTCTACAAAACAATGAAATATGTTACTTGCTGTATAGAATATAGAAATTTAGATATTTGATCACTTTGAGATCTCTCCCCGAGATTGCTGGCAACATGGGTGTTGCTGGGTTTCTTGAAAGCTGGGCCGGTTGGAATGATCCTTATCCCGCCCGTACGCAAAATATTCGCAAATTATCCGCGGAGGAGTTACGGTAAATTAGCCCCCTTCTACTAACTTGTTCACTTTAAGCGAGAGATTTGTTGTCACTCGGTGGGGCGGACATGAGTTGCAACAATAACTGTTAATTTTAAGTTATCAGACGACTAGTAGAACTTTTATCATCACACCTTTATTAATGACTGCAGGAGGTTACATGTTTTTTTTTTTCTTTTGAAATGTACAAAATCATGCTTTCATTTGATTAGTTTTTTTTTGTTTCATTTTTATTCTAAATAGAATTAAGTAATACGGATTTGTACATGTGCTGCCGACACCAATTTGCTATAGCGTCGGGCGAGCCCCGGCGTAGCCCGCTAGGGTCGTGAGAAAATTGGTATTTAAAAGTTAGTATTTACTTCAGTTTTAGTTTAATGACAAAAACAATGTGTATATTTTATGAGAAAGTGAAAGTTCTTAAATAAAACTATTGTTTTCGGATTAATTACTTATGTGTTTTATTTTATCTGCCATATCCCGCAACAACAAACAGTTGCCCCCAGTTCACTGATTTAAATTTCCTTTTCCTATTTAGAAGGATAGGTTAGGTCATGAGGGGATTTCTATCTGGCACAGTTTTACACACAACTTTCGTTTCTACATTCAAATATCTTGCATAAGTTAAACTACATCCAAAATAAGTGTTAGCAGGGACTTGATCAAAAAAATATGTAACCTAAAATACCATAAATAACTGAGACACGTCTCTTCTGCGCCGAGCCTTGTGTAATCTATGGAATTTGGGTATCTATATATAGACAACACCTGATATTCTATCTATGTCACTTTTGCTCTATTCAGTCTTTCAAGATCCTCATGTACGTGGCAGATGTGAAATATCGAAGTTAATCTGTACAGATATGGGATAATTTATGAAAGAAAATCAATATGACATGATTAAATAAGTGGCTTACTAAAAAAGGGCGATATAAGGAGCACCCATAACCGACGAGCATATATGCGTAGATTTATGAATGTAGAAGAAGCAAGAGTGAGTATAATCTCTGGGTTACGGGCGTGAGCGCATATTTATTTTTATTTAAAAATAAATTACTCGGATTTTTTAAAAATAAAATGATTATTGAATAAACATTAATACAAAACATAAAAGTAATTAATGTACTCTTCTCTCTAATTTACCAATTAGATTATAAGATGTGGGAGCTGCTAATATTGATTAAAAACATCGAATGCACCAGTCTTTATATTAAATAAAGCGCGTGACCACGATCCCACCTGACGGAAGTGGTGGAGTGATCAAAAGATGGTACGCACTGGTTTAGAGTATCAGCTCTATCACTCTTCTCTTGGTTCCACAGCTGGTCATAACATTTTAGCTTTTTTTGTTTAAGGCGAAGGAACTGCTTTACTGCATATAAGGAATATTGACTAAAATTAAAACAATAAAAACATCCAACGAAGGTATATTTCAAAGTTTAAATTATCACATGATATGTCAAAAATATTTACAAGTTTTTTTTGTTTTATATGTACTATAACTCAGAAGATCGGATGTATTTTAGCTTGGGGTCTCCTGCAATGTGGTCGTAGTAGGATAGAGTGGTGTTGGTACTTTAAGTCTCCTGGCCTCGTCTGCGTCGAGCGCTCGCTTCATCTCGTAATATTTTTGTTTGAAGGAATTCAGTTCACCGTTCGTTCGCTCCAACTCGCGCCTGAGGTCCGTCACTTGGTTCTCGCGCATCCCCAGTTCTGTAATTATATAAATAGTGATATCAACCTTTATACGTCATCTATAAAGATAGAAATAGCATTTGCAACTTTGGGTAAATGTTAGTTTGGGGCAACTGGCGTGAAGATAGCATTTTCTTTCCACATAATGATATAATATTCGACTAACTTCTTTAACAAATGACGTTTGACGGCACAGAAGCGAATTTTAGATCTCGTTGGTGGTAGGGTGCGGGTCGCGACGGCGGGGATGTCGTGTCGTGAGTTCGTGACTTGCGCCGCGTTCATATTGGTGCAATACGTGTACTTTGTCAACTCTACTACGTAGCACAATCAAGAAGATTGCCGAGGTCGCTATAATACTGAGCTAACCAACATGTATTATAAACAAAAATATTCTATAACACTTATGCAATTATTAAAATTGTTAAGGAGTTTCAAAATTTTGGATACATTATAACCAAACAAACAAATCCTTCCTTTAATAATATTATAGATTTGTGTTGACAAAACGTACCAGCTATGAGGCATTTCATTTTCGTGGTGCGCTGCGCAAGCGCTCGCTGTGTCCGGTTCAGAGTTTGCTGAAATTATTAAAACCAATTAAAGAATCATTTCATACTGGGTTCAAATTCACCAGAAATCTGTCTGTATTATTTATTATTGTATTTATTAAAAAAGACTTCTGATTTGAGTAGGAACTTATGTATCAGGACTTGCAGAGGTTCTTTGAGCGGTTAGTCCATCGAGCTTTCGGCCCAGTGCCCAAGAGCTTGATAACTCTAACATCGGGTGACCCGCTTGCTTTTAACTGTAGTCAGTTAGTAGTTGGGGGTTACATTACCGCAACTTTACAATTTACGGGTATATTTTTGTACCCCACCCACTTGAACTTGAACACCCACGAAGAACCCCAGCAACCCCTTAATATTGGTAGCACCAAGAGCGATCCCGGTGACCCGAGATACGTAGCCCTGTACACAGTCACTGCCTGGCAGTGCAGCATGACGTGTAACGGCGTGCCTATACCTGTATCTCCGGGCTGGGCTGCAGCGCAAGCATGTCCTTCACGGCACCGTACAGGTTCTTGGTCTCTTTCAGCTCGCGCTCCTTCAGCACCAGCTTCTCGCTCTGTGCCAGCACCTTCCTAAAAACCATATGCAACTGATATTAAAAATAGCTTCTGATTACTTTTAACATTATGCGAGGAAGCCAGAGATATCAATCGTTTCTCCTACAACCATTAGTTGGATTAAGTGTCTCTAATTTAAAAAAAACCCGACAAGTGGTGAGTTGGACTCGCGCACGAAGGGCTCAGTACCATTATCTGTAAAAAAGCATGTTTGTTGTATGGGAGCCCACTTTAATATTAATTTAATTTTAATTTTTAGTATTTGTTATAGCGGCAACAGAAATTAACTTAAACTTAAACTGTCTAATTTTCATGGTATATGAGATACAGCCTGGTGACAAACGGAAGAACGGACGGACAGCGGTGGCTAAGTAAACCGTTTTACCTTTGAGCACGGAACCCTAAAAAACGATAATCTTGCTAAGTAAACTACAGTTGCGTAATTTCAACTAGATGGCGTTATATCAATCTAAGAGTAAAGTTGTTACATACATACCGGTCAAGCAAATTAAAGCATGTTAATAAATATAAGAACCTATATCAATGTCTTTGACGTGTATAAAGTAAATATTAACACAACTCGTGAGAAAGTTCAATTCATCAAACTGCTAAGATCGAGTCACGCGAGTTGGCATTATCTAAAAAAAATCAATAATTCAAAGAAATCAGTGACCATCTTACTACAGTTAATTACAATAAAGACTTAGCTTCCATAATCTTTAATAAGAATTTAAAATTTATATTCAAGCTAATCGACAGATGCACGCGAACTCTGCAGCTATGCGCTGGTTCAAATCTAAGAATAGACGAGATAGATCCACAAGTGATCCAAGTGTTGTACATTATGCATGCAAAAATTATCTTACACAAAACGTTTCATTTGTCATTATTAAAAATGAATTAAATACTATTTATATTAAGACATTAACACCTTTGTTAATAGATGTATTTAAATTGTTATAATTGATTTCAGAGAGTAATTTTAACAATCGCTCCATCGGAAAACTATAGTTTTCCGAATATCCTTACAGATTTCCGGCGTGATGTACGACTAGTTTTATGCATCCGCGTGTTAATGTTTTTAATAAATAAATCAAATCAAATTTATTACCTAAATAGAATATTACCAAAATAACAACAATTTTATAGTAGCTGATTTTCAGTCTGCCTGTGACAAAGTTCGAGAAAATTTGTATAGTCTATGGACTACAAATGTAAACTGCTAAAATTGGGCCCCCGGGCAGAAATATTTTACAAAGAGTTGTACTACTTACTTCTGTGTGAGTCGCAGCTTGTGTGTGAGCGTGACGCTCTCCGGGTCCGTGCCCTGCAGCTTGCGCCACCTGTGCACGTTGAGCGGAGTCTCCAGCGCCTCCTCGAGCGCCCGCACGCGCAGTCTAGACCGACCCAGCTCTCGCTCCAAATTAAACACCTGTAATATACAGATTTAACCAAAGTGAACAAAAAAGTTATGGCTTAACTAAGTAACCTACAATGCCAGTATTAAGTGCTAAACTTAAGGACTATGTGCATGTTGCTGGTATAATGAAACGGAACAGACAAAAATCATAAAACGACGGCTCTTGTTTTTAATTTAAAAATTAAACTGTTACAACGATATAGAATGAAAATCGTACCTCCAATCTCAAATCAGTCATATTCTCAATTCCTTTAGACAAGAGATTCTTCTCTTTCCGTAGTCTGATAATCTCTAGCCGCAGAAGACGGATGTCCTCCACACGTTGCTCGTACTGACGCTCACCTGGCAGAACACAGAATATTTGTATGCAGTAGAAATTTTCAATACATTTTGTTTAATGTGGGAGTTATCCGAGGAGATCCCCTTCCCGTCTCCTCAATAACTTCGACCCCCGAACCCCGCGAATTCACCCGACAGACCATTCGTCAGCTCCTACGGGTGTAGCGTGTTGTTAAATAGCCTTAATAATTGTACTACTAAACGTAAAAAGAATTATTCTTACCCAATTGTTCCTGTGATAAGCGCGTTCAAACAAACAAACTCTTCAGCTTTATTATATTAATATAGAAAAGGGGGCAAACGAACAGCGTCTAATGTTACGTGTTCACCGACGCCCATAAACATCCGCAACACCAGAGATCTGCAGTTCCTCTGGTACGCTTTCTGTCATTCCTTTTCCCATATAAAGGCTAACATCGCATTCACGACTTGCTTAGATGTTGCGAATAGCTATAGGTAGAGGTGATCCTTAAATATTGCCTCCCACCTCGGTGCAAGGTGACCTCCAGGATCCTTATCTTCTCGTACAGCAGAGAGATCTCATCGTTGCGGCGCACCAGCTGCGCGCCCACCACGTCGCGCTCGTTCATCATGCCTTCCAGGTCCTTCATCAGCTTGGCGCGGGCCGCATCACTCTCCTACGAAAATACATCAAAACAAAATAATAAAATTATTTATTCATACAATTATGTATACACAAAATATATTCCAGCACTAATATCGTGACGGTTTAGGTTTCTAAAGGCATAAAGTGTTATTGTGTCTACACTACCGTGTTTCAATACACGAGCAGCGCCATCTTGGGGGAATTGCTCTATAGGGTTTGGAAATATTATGTACGTATTTCATATCAGTCATCTCACTTGTATAATCCTGTTGAGGCGCGCCTCCTCCTGCCTGAGCGCGGTGATGTCGGCCTTGGCCTCGGCGAGGCGCGTCAGCCCCGCCTGCACCTCCGCGCGTAATTGCTCGTTCTTTTTGTTGCACTTGCCGAGCGCACCCTCGCACATCTTCAGACCAGACTCCTTGCCGCTGATGTCCTCCTTCAGCTGCTCAATCTGGTATGCTAGCATCTGCAAAATATTATGTTCTAATCTATCTATACATATTATAAAACAAAGTTTAAATTTTTTAACCACATGTACCATGGTGAGTGTTCTGAAGAACTATTTGGAATCATTCCTGCCGTTGAGTTTTGTCATCGCTCAACTCGGCAGTGCTCCATCTTGATGGCTGGCATTCCACTACAGTGATGTTTATGCAAAATTTTCTAACTCGCACCACCGTGTTGTGGACAATTGTCGCCAGCGCTATTTCCAAACCAATACGACTTGGGGTCCTTCGAGGAGCGAGCGTATTGAAAACGCATTGGCATTTTAATGGATGGAACGCGTCTTCAGTTCCTGTGGTGTTGCAGATTTTCATGGGCGTCGGTGATCACTTATAGATTAGGCGATCCGCTGCTCATTTGCTTTTATGATAAAAAGCCCCCTCGCTGCGTATGACTCACTACGTGATATTTTCAAAAACTACTAAGCAGATTTTCATACGGTAGGAGTTGTGGAGTGATTCATGTGTAAGGTATAATTACATAATTCAATATGGTTTTGTGTAAATTAGCTGAAATGTAATGACAATTGTTGAAGAAGGCGTAATAGGCCGGTACGTTAAACCAAAAAGGCGTAATAGGCTGGTACGTTATACCAAAAAGACGTAATAGGCTAGTACGTTATGCCAAAAATGTTGACGCATATACCTCCTTGCTACTCGTGTGAGGTCGAACGAGTCGCTAGTCAAAACTACTGTTGCCAAAATACTTGACCTATGTATGTAAAATTTACGATACGACTTCTTTGACAAAACTTTAATACTATCGTTCTCCATAGGAAAGTAAAAACTTGTTAAATGTTATGTAACTACATGTTAATAAAATCAATTGTTTCAAGTAAACAACACAATAGTTTACGATGCATTGTAACGAAGAAAACAATAGGCTATTAAAGATGCAGGACATTGAATTTGTAGTACAAACATCTTCGTACCTCACAGAGATAAAAAATAATGTTAATTGTGGCCACCTACCTATGGGATACGGCACTTGTTCTGCGTACGAGGTCGTTATCTCAACTACATCATTAATTGTTATCTAAAAAAAACTATTTAATCACTATATTATCAAATTTGTTACTACCTTCAGCTTCTGCTTGAGGTCCTGTATTTCGTCAACAGCCTCCGTGTAGTTTTTGTGCAGCATGTTCCTTTCCGTGCGCGTTGCATCCAGCGCTACGGACAGCTTGCGGCTCTTTATAGCCTCCTCCCGGAGTGCCTTGTTGAGGTCCAAGATGTCCGCGGTACGAAGACGGACCTCCTCTGCAAGAAATTATCAGGACACAATAAACTACAGATTAACATAGATACATTAATGTTATTATTCCTAAGAATATATGATATAGCCAAGTTGGCAATAGTATTTTGTTTTTTTTTTGTACATTCAACCAAAATAAAAATTACAAATCAATTTAAAACGATAAGTGATTGAAAATCAGTGTTGTTCTATGTATCATCAAAGTGAGTCCCAAATTTGGAACGTTTTTTCAAAAATGAAAGAGTAATTATTAATAATTTGCTTATAATAGAGATGCTGAAAGGTAAAGTTAGCAAGTATCGAGGGCAACGTTAATTGCAGGTAGCGGCGACAAAAATAATTTGTACAATACAATGGCCGCTAATTGTTTGAATTACAAAGTGTGCGTGCGAATTGTGTTCATTGATCGTACCTGTGATCTCGTCGATCTTATCATTGAGCGCGATCGTTTCTTCCAACATTCTGTCGATGTAAAGTTTACACTATTAATATATCTTTCCTACGTATATCTTTCATTTATAATGTTAATATTTGTAAATATTTTTCAGAAAATACAATAGTGTGTTTCAGATCTGGTCGGTTCACAATATAATGACGCATTAGGCACATCCCCTTTTCCACTGGTGATCTAAAAACGTCAGTGGTTCAGAGATTGCTATTTCACAGTGAGCTTGAGATGATGAGACCTCATTTCATCCTTATGATGACTAAATCTTCGAATTAGAGATATAGAGAAGCTCCCTCTATAAAATCAACATGACCTGTTCCTGCTTTTATCCTGTAAAGATGTTTTTGTATAGTATTTGTATCTTTTATCATGTACTTGCATTCCGCCCCAGCTTCTTTCGGGTATATAGACAAATAAAAAAATAAAAAGAATTTTTTAAATAGGTTCAGTAGTTTTTGAGTCTATTCGGAACAAACAAACAATCAAATTTTTTCCCTTTATAATATTAATATAGTAGTAGATTAGGCTATTTAGTTTGTATTTGTTATAAATTTTAACAGCGTTCAAAAAACATTTGCACCTGTCCTTGTCCTTCTCCATCTGCTGTATGGTGAGTCGCTGCTTGTTGACCTGCGCGTTGCTGACCTCCACCTCATGCTCCAGCTGCTTGCGTCTCTGCTCTTGCAGGTTCAGTATCTGCAGGTTCTCTATCGCTTCATCTGTTGGGACATAGATCTCTTATGTAGTTGATTAATTTATTAGTTACAATTCATTTTCTTGAATCGATACTACTGTTTTGGAAAACAGAAATCAGTTACAGACTCGACTTGGTTCGAATATGTTAACCTTCAGAATCGTTAACAAAGTTCCCATCTCTCTTACCTCATTATAGCGAGCTTAAAAAAAGCTAGCCGTCAATGATGCTTTCAGCAGCAAACTTCAACAAAGAAATTGCGATGTTTTAAAATGAAACCATTTTATAAGAAAATCATCACCTGATGATGTAGTATGAATGACGGAGCTGAGCACGATCTTAAAATATAGTATAAAAATAGCAATACAGTTTCGTGCCTACACAATTAGGCGATAGCGTGACACTATTATAAGTCATCATCACGATGAATGGTATCACGATACTACTAAGGTTACTAGATCAATGCGCTTAACAGCATAACGCAATTTTGTTCCAAATCAACTGATAGCTGGTAGAAATATAAACTGTGCTGGTACCCATCTTCTGTCAAAGCATGTAGGTTCAAACAGGTAAAAAAGTAATTTCGGCAGTTGATTATTTTATGAAATTTCACGAATACTTCAAATATTAAAATTTATCGACTATCTTTCGAACTAATAAAACCCTGAAAGGGAGAGTATTATGAAGTACAACTTACTCTGAATCTTCTGTATGTTCTTGTTCAATATGTCCTTCTCCCGGTTCAGGTTTTCTATCTCCCTTCTCTCTGCCTCCGCGTGCTTGTTGCTGAGCATTATCTCTCTCTCCATCACACTCACTTGCTGTCGCAGACGTTCTCTAGTAAGAATAAAAGCAAAATTAAATAAAAAAAAATTACTAAAAGAAACCCCGAAGAAACTAAATACGTAGAATATTTAACGGCTGAACAAATCTGTGTAAAGTAAAGCTAAGAAACATCTCACATGAGTTTTAGAACAGAAAAAACCGCATTAACCGCATCAAACTGCGCAAATTCATGTAGCTACGATTACGCAGACAAATTACATTAAAACTATAAAACACCTAAATTATTAAAACTTTCGTAAGACATTAACTAACTGTTTATTAAACGGCTTGTCGGTACCAACACCAGAAAACGTGAACTTGAATAAAGCCGTTTAATAAACAGTTAGTTATAAAATACCTCTTTATGTGCCGGCAGTTAAAAAAGGTAGTTACGACATAAGCTTCAGGAACAGTGGTAGACCCCGCAACAACAACATCTGTAACAGCGGTAGAGCCCGCAACAACAACATCTGTTGCACAAATGGGCCAGCTCGACCGGTGAAATACCACGACTTTACAGAAGACAAGCATGAAGTAGAAGTATTTTACGTCTCATCTGATGAGTAAGGGGCCAGGGGATTTGACGGAGAGGGGATGGAAAAAGAAGTATCTTTTTTTGTTTATCCCGTCCTCTGTCCATTAAACGTAGGCAACGCATCTGCAGCCATTAGCTTGTTGCAGTTGCAGATGCCTACGGGTAGCGATCACTTAATATCGGTGAACCGTTAATTCGTTTGCCACCTTCTGATAAAAAAAGCTGTGAGGACTAATATAGTTTATAATCCCCGCTCGCCACGGTACAGTTTTCGTTATAGCATTTTGGAGCGATAGGAATGATTCCATGTTTTAATTGAGTTCACTGTTGTTAACTCTTAACGAGTTAGCTTTGCATACAGGAACTTAATTCTTTGTATCGTAACCAGGAAAACGTTCTTGTTCGTCGCGGTCCACTTAAATTTCAATATTGCGCGTAATTAATAAAATCTTCTTCTTTATTACCTCTCCGATTCCATGGATGCCTTGCTCTGCTCCAAAAGTTGGAACTTTTTCATCTGCTGAACAAGCTGCTTGCGCAGTTTCGAGATGTCGTTCCGCTGTTTGTTGTTGTCATCGGTCATGTTCTAGAAGATATTCATTTATTTAGAACAGAGAGGAATGGATTAGCACTACACGGAAGAAACCTACTAGACTTTTTAATGGATGAGGAGGGCATAGATAGAAAGGATATTTCCTTTTGCCCGCTAACCCACTCCCCGTTCTCTTCCTATCCTTATGAGGAAAGGGTGGGAAGGGAAAGAGGACTGACATTAGGCCTGCGGCACCTCACTGATCAGACGAAACGCTGTATTCCGACATATTTCACTGATCGACCCGGCCCATACGTGTAACAGATGTTGTTGTTGCGGACTCTACTACTGTTAAAAATGAATGGTGGCATTTATTTATTTTTCATTTAATTTAATTTAACTATAACCTGTTAAATAGACCTAAAACAAGGGTTGTGATCTGCTATGTAATTTATTAGCTTGTTGGTTCTATAAATACCTTTAACTCCTTTGTAGTAGATAGTAGTGTCTGCTTAGTCTGGTCGAACTTAGCATTGGTAGCGTCGAGCTGGTCCTTCAGTGCGGTGGCCCTGGCGGTGGCCTCCTCCTGCTCGCGTTGCGCCATCTCCAGTTTGTTGCCAAGACTGCTGAGCTGCTTCTCGCGACGCTCGATGCCCTTCTCTGCTCGCATGAGCTGACAAAGAATTATCCACATTCTGTTAATTATCCCACTTTAGGAAACTAAGGCAACAACTTAAATATCATCAATAGGCCCTTGGTTACCTTATCCTGGAGGGTGTTCATGGCCACGCCTCTTTGCTCCATCTCTGTCTTGAGGGATGCTGATTCAGACTTCAGGAACTCCACCAGTCTGTTCTGCCGCACCGCATTGTTCTCTGCTTCCTAATAAAGTAGAATTAATATGGTACATTGTTAATTGGTAATCATTATCTCAGGTTTCCTTTATTTTAACCACACCACCCGGATTCCTGCAGTAACAATCTTAACGCAAAGGGTTTTATGGGAGAAATATGTCCTTTCATGCAGATTTCTCAACAGCTGACTTTGTTTAATTAAGGTGTACTTAACGTAAGTTCTGTAGAAACAATGGTCATTCTAAATCGGTTTTTTATTTCCTTAGAGTTCATAAGTATGTTTGTAAATTGTGATGCACTAAGAATTAAAAACATTAATAGCAAATAAGCTGTCTTTATTCATATGTAAATATTCTTCTTTTAAGCACATAATAGGCCAGACTGATTTCTACCAAACAAATAAAAGATTGAAAAGAAAATATTTTAGTAAATATCAAATAAATAAAGAACTAAACATCTTTTTAAACCACTTTATTTTTAACAATCACTGTATACATAGTTCAATATCTTAATTCTAAAGCTATTGTCGTGTTTTTCTTTTAACTTTAAAATTTAAACAAATTAAAACGATATCAACACAAAACATGTCGGTTTTTTCAATCATCACTAACAATATAGGTTAGAATATATAACACGACACCGATCACAATTTAGACGTGTTAACGAGCCGAGCGCCTGATGCACAATGACACAACAAAGGGCAGGGTCAGCCTCCCTACCACTTTAGTCTGTTAAGTGGCACATTTTATTTGGTGTTCTCTGTGTCATCCTCGCCGGAATCTTGTGGAACCAATGCGTTTTCCCCGGGAAAGGTCTGAGCTATCGAGGCTCTAGATGCCCAAAACATCGAGGTCCGTGAGGTGCTCACGCACCGGCATTCGTTGTGACCCGAGGGGTTCCGGCATCTCAGCGTAGTCCTGGACAGACTCCTCGTCAACGACTGTAAAATAAGAAATATTTGAGAATTGTTTGTCCTTTATGACTGGATTATACACGAGAATCCTGATGCATGTGAGGCATACAAAGCATCTTTGCAATAGTCCCCATGTTTGCGTAATAATTTTTGTAAATTTAGCTGGTAGGCATAGGTATAAAAATAATTTAAAGTTGTATTGATAAATACACCAGTGTCTGTCTTCGCCGACCAACACATTTAGTGGTGACGCATTCGTTGCTTATAAACCAACATAACGAAATTTGTACGTGTTGGCAATCACCAGCATAAACTTCTTTGCAGCGACCAAAGCGTAGAAACGTACATTTCATTAGCACTGATCATTGTAAGAAGACTTCTCTATTGGCAACCAAAATTGAATTATATTCTATAGAAGACCAAAAAAAATGCCTCAGGATAACCAATCGCGTCTGAGCGACATATTAGGAGAAGACACTTTAAAGTAAAAGGATAAAATACTGTTTAATAAAAAATAAAACTTGTTTGATTAGTACGCGTTTATTCTTTCAAGTACGTAATTTCATGAACCATTGTCAGCAATCAACAATATTCTTGAACTTCTAGCGGTTGATTAAAAAAATATAAATTTCGGCTAGTTCAAACAATGAAAGAACCGACAAAAGTTTTGAAAGAGCCAAGTTAAGGAGGACAGGAACGATGTTGAATAATGAAGATGTTATTGTAGATATTTGTTATCTGTGTAAAACAACAACAAGGTGATAACTTTCATAAACTCAGAAACTCAAGCCATGATTAATAATATTAGAACAAACAAACTTACTAGAGTTATTTTTTACGAAAGAATATAAAGTAAATTAAACATGAATAAAGATATCAAAATCAAATACAATGAAAAAAAACTTAAAAACATTTCTTTTAAATGCCGGTTATCAAAGGGCCAGCTTTTTCACAACATCGTAGGTCGGCTCTTTCAAAACATAGTTTCAGAAGATATTGCCTGCAATATTAATATGTTTTATAAAGCCAAAAGTATTTAGATTTGAAGCCGTTTAGATTTAAGCATCAGGGATTAAATGAAATGTACTCAAAAACTTACTTTATAGCCATGGAATTTTCAAATTGTTGCAACGACGCCGTTTGTTTAGTGAACTCTCGAATGTTTGTGGTCAGTGCTAGCAATAAATAATAATTCCAGCATCATTCGTTCAGAAACTACCACTTAATCAATTTGGCTCTTTCAAAACTTGGCTCTTTCATGCCACTTTTCCTATAGTCGCCAGAACAAAATTCACTACACACGTGCTACGACTTCGGTGTAACTCAGGATCCTCTTGCAACTGCTGGGTTATATTTTGATCATAAGCAAATGGACGAGGTCCAGTCAATGCGTTATAACTATTGATTGCTATTATATTTCCTCAGTAAATCGTCTAACGAGTTGATATAAACTCGTGGCAACGCCGCGGGCACGCAATTAACTGAATCCTGACACATAGCAATTTACTGCAATGCAAATATAATCGACGTATGTCATTTCCGCTTTAAGATACAAGGATAAACAATAGTTTAATCGGTATGTGTTTACTTTTGACCCGCGTATGTCGTAAAACTACGACCAGGTGTTGCACAGATTGGTCAAATCGGCCGGGGCTACCACATTTTGTAAATTGTAACTTCTTTTGTAAGTACAGAAGAAATTACGGCTTACAACTAAATAAAAGGTAAAGATGACTTGAAAACAAAAACGACAATGGCTTACCTCAAGCTTTTCTTCCAACTTAGCAATATTCTCCTCGCCCGTTGTGTTCCTGTGTTCCAAGTCTTCTATGTAGCCCAGGGCATTGTTCAACCGCAGCTTGATGCTATCCAGCTCGCCCTGGAGACGTGCCTTCTCTTTTTCAAACCTCTCCTTCTCCTTCACCGCTGATGTTGCACCACTAAAGACATTTGTTTGTTTATAGTTGAAGTCGGAAGACGAGCGGGACAATAGATGTTAACTGACGACTGACATCCATTAACATCAGCGACAAACACACTTACAAGCGTTGCAAGAATATTCGTTGGAAGCTAAAGACGAAGTATAAGTGATGGAACCTGCAGCATCTGATTAATATGTCGGTGTTTCGTCTGATCTCAAATTCAAATCCGTATTCTGTGAGATTTATGACGATCAAAACTGGAAACATTTATCGTATCGGGATAAAATTTAAATAGGACCGATCAGAAAACCAAAACTATCGGTTGCAAAAAACACAAGGTTATGAGGTAACGGTGAAAAAGAGTAAGTACTTAGATTGGTCTTCATTTCGACGGAATTTGTGTTAAATGAATCTATTTTCGGGTTCTGTTTAACTATTACGTTGTATTGTCCAGTTGCGTTGCAAAAGAATTCGAAAGAATTTTGTTGCAGGTACCCCTGTCACCTAATTATAAGTTTTTGTGAAATCAAATCATAGCGATAGGTAACCCGATATGAATAGCCAACCTGCTAATCTCGTCATAGGCTTTTATCAACTGAACATGGTTTATTTTAAGCTTGGTATAATTTACAATTGTTTCTACTTACGCATCATCTTCGCCAGCGCGTTTCCTTGCGTCCAGTTCTTTCTCCAGCTTATTGACCGTCTTCTTCATGGTGTCCAGACTCTCGACACTTGCCAATTCTCGCGCGTGCATCGCATCCGACAGGCATCTCGCTTCCTCTGGAATTGTTAATACCACGTTATGTTTACTTCTTTGTAACCGACCAGTCGCTAACATGGGTATAATAGTATTCAATGGTGAAATAATTATAATGGTTTTTTGTCTATTATTGACAAATGTATCTTTGTTCTTTATATTATTAAAATAGCTAAATGATTATCCTTTAACATAAAACATTCTGAAACAGACAAATAAAAATATTGTGTTTGGCAAATGCCTGCAGGTATGTTCCCTATAGACTCCAAAACGGTTGAACCGATTTCTATGAAATTTTTAGGAACTTTTCGGATTGTACCATGCGATTTGGTAGCGATCGGATCAACAGAATTAGTGATACCCGAGCGAAGCTGCACGGATCACTAGTTAAAAACGAAACGTAAATATGTTAAAAGAATTTTACCAATGTCACACATCAGGCGTTCGATGTTCTTCTGTGCGTCTGTCAGCTCGGTGATGTAGTCAGACACGGTGTCGTCGAAGCGGCCAAGCTTCGTCTGGGGATACAGCGACAACAGTAAGCGACAATACTAACAATAAGGCATAGGGACTTCGAAATATGGTGGGGGAGTGAGGGTACGAATCTCGTACTTCACTAATGTGAACAATCGCCTGGCACTAGCTACAACTTCGTTGGGATATATGATAATTAAATAAACTATACTGCGAAATTCTTCTTTTAAATCCGGCAACGCATCTGCAGTTTATTTATAACTAAAACTTAACTTTTATACCTTAAATTGTGATAAGATTCTTTCAATTCATAGTCCTATTATAACCTGAAGAAGTTGACAGTTGCTTCAATTTAACTCTACTGTGATCATCATAAGAACTTATATGATATACTACAATACTTGATTTCATCTTACCCTCAGTGCATTGATCTGATCATTTTGATTGCCGTACTCCTCTTTAAGCTTGAAGTATGAATCGTAAAGCTTCGTGTAGACATCGCAATAGAACTTCATGCCCTCGGACTCGCGCAACTTGTCCAAAACCTGTAACACAATAGTTGCAACTATTGAAAGAAAAAAAGGTTCTTTCATATATATTCATATTATAAAAATCGCGTACTTGCGTAAGCGCCAACAGCCTAATGGTTAAGAATATGGACTGCGAAACATGCCGTTGGTTAGTCGTGGGTTTGAATCCGCCATTTGACTATTATCGTGCACCATTTCCAAACACAAGTTTAAGCTTAATAGGAATTGTTTAAAGAGATATTACTTAATTATTTCAATAATCTACTAAAACTTCACATATTATATGCCCGAGGAGGGTTGGCGTCTGGAAGGCGGGTCAGCCGTTAAAAACCTGAGCCAATAACCTATACAGTATGGACAGTCGTGGTGTGCCGACCGCACAAAATTAGGAAAAGGGTAGGTAGATAAAAAACAACTTGCGTTATATGTAATCGAAATAAAATCAGACTATATGTACAATTTCTATTAAAAGAGGGCGTTGTAACTAAATGAAGAAATGCATGCTTCGATGGTTCAGGCATATTGAAATGATGAATGAAAGAAGATTGACAAGATATATTGCGACGTAATAAAGAAAGACGGTATTAATGCAGAAGATAGGTGTCATAATATATGGGCCATCTTATCGTTTTTATGCGTACAATAAAGGATTGGTAAAAGTAGCCGAAATCAATGTTTAAGTGGATACTAGTATTACATGGGTGACCTAGAAATCAACTGGCTAACACTAGACTAGTGCGTACAGACACTCTCAGAATACCTATTGTACATTAAACCGAAATAAAGTGGTTAAAAGTTATTATAAATCACGATCGTAACAGTATAGTAGTTGTCGGATTGTCGATGCCTTTATATCTTATATCTCGAAAGGTACGAAAAGGAATGACAGGAAAATTTTACCTTTTCAAATTCTTTCTCAGCCTCCGTCGTACCCGACCCGGTGCCGTGTGCGCACCCAAAATCATCTTCATCTGCATCCATTTTTTCAATTTATATAATCCAAAAATTAAAAACTCTAAGCAAATAATAATAAGAGAAGCAAAACTAAAGGTGTTTATAAAAAGAGTTTGTTAGCGATGTTTATGCGTTGCCATGACAACCACAACACTTTTATAGATAATAATACAAGAGGTTATGACGAAATAGATAAAAGACGAAAGATAAAGAATAAAAAAGTTTCACGACCTCAAATATTTTTGGAGTAGATAATTAATAGAAAAACCAGTTGCTATTCGTGTTCCACTGAATTTGTTACAAAAAATCAAACTTTTTTTTATGGTAACGAGCAAGCGGATCAGCTGATGTTAAGTGAGCGCTACCCGTAATATCTGCAATGTGTAGCAGATGAGTTACCTACCTTTAATGGACAGAGGAGGGCATTGTCTATGCCCTCCTCTGTACCCCCTTCCCCGTCCAGTCCTCTTGCCGTTCCCATCCTATCCTTATGAGGAAAGGGTGGGAGAGAGGACTGAAATTACGCCTCACGCTCCTCCACTCATCAGACAAAACGCAAAGTACTTCACGCCTGTTTTCTGTGAGGTCGTGGCATTTCACCGGTCGAGCCGGCCCATTCGCGCAACGGATGTTGTTGTTGCGAGCTCTACCATTATTAAAGTACGTCAAAATAAAACAAAAATTACATAGCTTTGGCTACAAAACTGATGGCTGATGGACCCTAAAAGTCCGATTTTGTGGCGATCAATAGGGGAAGTTTACGTCCACCAGTGGAAGAAGAAGAAGTTAAACAAACAACATAATTTATAAAACATATTCTTCTAAGTACGTAACATATACTAGGGGCTATCTATCTTGTTATATGTATATGTCACCGAGCGATGGTGAACTACGTCAGTTTATAAACGGACTACGCATATTATAAATTAACAGAAAACGTACAGACGAATTGATAACCTCCTCCTTTTTAAAATCGGTTAAAAATTGTTAACAGAACGAATAATTGACAATTTGACGTGTAATTTTTTGACATTTTACAAAGTTTCCAAGTGGTCAAAGTGTGAATTGATAAGTTAAAATGGAAGACAATTATAGGTTAGGTTGGTTTATCAACAAAGGTATAATATACAATAGATAAACAGTAAAAAGGATAGCGTAATTAAAATAATGAGAAAAAAGAGGACAGTTAGTGTTTGTCAAAAAGCGTCCTAATTAGGACGCTTTTCGAGTCTTCACATTTCGACCGCTAATGGCATATCTGCTACTATTTGTCATTAATATCATTGCATGGAAATTATTATTTAGGTTGGTCCTTCGTTTATCAAATAAAAAAATGGTTTGTTGCGTTTGGCAAACTACGTCAAATTGTTTATGATTCGTTCCGTTTATAATATGTCTAGTCTAGACGGATCATACACAGACGAAGTTTACAATCAAAATTAAATCAAATCAATTCATTTAAGAAAAAAAATTATAACAATTTCCCATTTGATCCGTTGGCCCCGAACAATCGTGACATTCATTTTTTTTTTAAATAAGGGGGCAAACGAGCGGCAGGAACACCGAGGTGATCAACGACGTCCATGGACACCCGCAACATCAGAGGAACTGCAAATGTTATGTTGTAAGACACGAATAAGCTACATATTACATTTCTATGGCTTAATAAGAGTTTATTTTTTGGAGCTTATTATAATTTAATCCACAAAAGAAATACTTGTTCTATATTTAACGTTACGTAATCAAATTATCAATTATTTCTAACAGTCAATAAAGTTTAAATGTAACCCATTTAAATTTAAATTGAATTTGCGCAGTTATAGTGCGAGTGAGATGGAACAGTTTTGTCTAAAATTTAGAAAAAGATGCAAATAGCTTAGACCAAACGGTAGATAGAGATAGACTACTGCTAGCGGATGTAAGAGCGAGAGGGGAACAGTCGGAAGTGAGGCAGGTTGTCAGGAATCAACGGACCCCAGTACTCTCTAATTGTGAATTAATGAGGAAGCGGCCACTTTAACAATTACTGCCGATGCGATCAGATTTGCATGTGCTGTAAAGATTTTAAAATGATAGGATGTTCTAGTAAGTTCCCTGTTTCTCTGATAGCTTTACTAAAATAAAATCTACCATATTCCTATAAAACATGGACTTGTTATGTGTATGTAACATTGGTTAACTTTGTATTACATGACCATGAAAATACGCAAAAAGACATACATAGTAAGAAAAAGCCTCACGTAATTAATGAACGCCCTTAAAGGAACATGCTAAACAGGATAAAAGATGTACAGGTGATCTGAACATAATGAGTTCTGAGAGTTATTGTAATTTCGTTCCTACCTATTACGTTTTCGTCAATCACCGTCTTATTTCAGTCATCATCATCATCTAACTGCCCTTTTCCCACTCATGTGGGGTTGGTACATTAGGAACGTCCATACTGTATAGGTTTTGGCTTAAGTTTTAACGGCCGGCCGCCTGCCTGACGCCAACCCTCCTCGGGAATTAATTACGTGATTAATTAACAATTAAATTAATTCAGTAGTTAATTAATCACCCTTTTATTTCAGTCAATTTATACAAAACCTTATTGAATTAAACATTCTTCATGAATCACTCCATCTATTGGTGAATCATATTCAGAATCATTAATAGTTTCCGAGTTTAGTTCACACATACAGACACGGCAAGGGAACTTGGTTTTAATAGTTTTACAAGTTCAATAAAGCTTGCAGTGTATTTACCCATTCACAAAATTTCTAGGTCACTAACGTGATAATAAAAAATATTTTCCTCTAAGCTTGTGGGAAAAGATAAATTGACATTCTCAAATAATTAACATAGCAAAGCGGTATTTGTATGTTACAGAATTTTCCTTATGCTACAAACATATCGTAAAGTGATCCACGATACTCTTAGTACGGCACGTTGAATGAACAACGCACACAAAGTAAACAATTTCTTTGACTCGGCACGTAAACAAAAGCAAAACCGAAAAGTGAGTCGACATTTTCACTCGAAAAGGAGAAAAAACGAATAATTTAGATTAGAAACGTTATTTTTGAGATCGAGCGTTAATCAATTTAAAATAGTAGTGGTTTTAATCACTCGCATTTTATTCTACCAGAAAAAGAAATCCTAAATACGTTTTGACATCTGTCATCTGTCAAATGAAAATATTTAACTCGCCTCGCCGCACTGTTTACTTGTACCAGCGGCAATCGTTTAGAGTCGCTAATTTAGACTATATATTTCTGATTTCGAACGCTCTTTTTCAAAAATCGACTCCCAAATTTGTATGAGCTACATTAGTTTAACTTATTATTATATCTATTATTATATCTGAAACGGTTGGACCGATTTTGATGATTTTTTCGTGTGTGTTTGAGTACGTTCCGGGTGGCGCTGCCATCGGGTTCTATGAGATTTTTTTCGACGAAAAATTGCAAAACATTAACCGAATCCGGCAAAAGCACGCATATAATATAATGATTATGTGATTCTGAAAAGTTATATACCTATATATACCTATTATTTCATCATCATTATCAATCAACAGGTTTCTATTTCTGGACGTAGGCCACATCCATGAATCCCCATAAAGATGGTCCCTTCCCGCCCTCATTCAGCGAACTCTCGCAACCTTGACCAGATACACTGGACATTCGTCCATCTTGTGTTAGGTCTACGTGCGTTCCACTGGAGATCCCGGAACCCCCGCCTATTGCATTCGAGGATGGCCATCGGGAGGGTTTTAGTGAGTAAAACCTCACATATCCCAGAAGGGTATCATAGTTAAGAATTCCCACACGAAAAAAAGGCTACCTACGTTACGTCGTTCTACCATTATAAAATCTTTTAGCGCCATCCGTTTCACCAGTAATATCTAGTGATGTCTATTATCAGTTAAGTAATTGATATTACCTTTAAAAATATAGTTAATTTCTCTTACTGGAATTGCGAATCAGTAACTAAGTAGAGCAGGTGTTATGTTCTAAGCCGCGAGGCAGTTAACGTGCGGTCGATATTTAACACGATCGTAATGCACGTCAATTGAATCCTCACTCTCATAGTATTCTGGAATGCGTTCTATAAAAAAAAAGAAACTGACAGACTTTAAAATTTGCAAAGAGATTTCTGTTATTACGTAGCACTTAGGAAGGATTTGTCTTAATTTATCCCCTAAAAGGTCTCTAAAGTAGGGTAGTACGGAGAAATCATTTTAATCAAATGAAGAACATCTTTTAAATGTGAAAAATATTTAGAAATCAACTTTATCTTTGTGCATTGATCTGTTTTTCGTTATTAGTTTTATAAAATACTGATTACGAATGATAATTCTAGAATAAGTCAAATGTCAATGTTAGTTATCGGCCCGTGAAGTGATTAACTCGATGGCCGTTTTAACCATGCCTCGGTTATTCCCTTAATCAATCGGTCAAGCTATGAATACTGATAAACAATTAATTATAATATATTATAGTCTCACTAAAACATTTCATGTAAAGTTGATTGCGAAGACTAACAACTGTTAGAAAATTATAAGTGTATAGTAAAGCTAAGCCCCTTCTCCTCCTTTCAGCCAATATTCGTCTACTGTTGGACGCAGGTCGCCCCCATCGATGGCTACTAAGACCTATTAAGACCGCTCATCTTATCAGTAGACTCCAACTTTGATCAGATCATCCGTCCATTTCGGGGGCTACTTACGCAGCGTCGACCCGCATTGGCCATTCCAGGACCTTTCGACATTTAAGCCCTTACCAGAGCTCAAATAACTCTATCTGTAAGTGATCTTGGTGAAAAGTGTGAGTATAATAATTGCGAACGTAGTCACAGATGGCTCCGATACAAAAAGGAACACTCTACTATTTCTTCTTTCCAAAAAATCAGTGTCTAATTTCGTACCACTTGTAGTTGATAAAGGATATTATTGTTAAAGTTTATTTGATTAAGTTATTTCTGGTAACAAGAGAACTGGAACCGAAGATCGGGTTCAAAGACGTACCTTGACACGAGTATCATTTGCAACGCATCGTTGCCCTAACCTCTGATGCGTTGCCGATACTGTTGACCTCTTGAAGGTCATTGAATAAAAAATGACGCTTTATACTTTTCTATACTAGAAGGATACAAATGAGCAAGTGAACCTTAGGTCTCCTGTACGCGCATGCGCCACGGCGCACTGCTGTCAAATCCATATGACGCGATTGGTTTGAAAAATGTCAAATCAACAATTGCTGATAAGTTGCTGACAATAGGTTATGGACAGGAGATATGCTAAGCGAAAAGAAGGAAAAATGTACTAAAATAATCACGGAATAGTATCAAAAAGAGAGCGATAGGCGCGGGTAACGAACAATTGAAACGATGTGAGGACAAATTTAAACGGTTAGGGGGTTTCGAATGGATCCACATCGCAAAGAATGAAATGTAGTGGAAATCGTGAGAGGAGGACATTGTCGAAAGACAAATCAATGGGAGTCACAGCTTGCCGATGATAAATAGACAGTTACAGATCTTGTAACTTAATAACAACAATAAAGACTTCATCATCATCTCCCTGGCCTTTTCCTACTTATGTGGGGTCGACACAATAGGACCGTAGTCCATACTGTATAAGTTTGGGCTACAGTTTTTACGGCCGGCCGCATGCCTGCCGCCATGGCTCCATGGCTTATTTCTTCATTCATTCCTAAGAAATCGTTGGCTATAAAGACTTGTTTTGCTTGATTTATTAATTGTATTAGTCCAGCGCCTTCATTAATATCAAAAAAATATAGATGCGTTCCAGCGTAAGAAAAAAGCAAACGTTGCAGCGAGAACTTTCCCGTTCGTTTTTATTTTAGATCTTGCGTCAATTCAAACAAATATGTTATTAGGTATATTAGCAATAGTAGTCCAAACAACTGACGCATTTTTAATATATTCTTACCACGAAAACGAAAACACGGACAAACCTGGCAGATTTTTTAATATTGACTTGACATAAATCAATATTTACTAGATCTATAATTTTCCACATAGCATGTTTGTACTACTTAATAACAATTTAGGGGGATTGGAAAGTTTCGGGGAATTACCGTACTGTTGTAAGAGGTTAGCCGAACCGTGTTTAATAGGGTTGTCAATAGTGGACCTCCATATCAAATCAATAAATAATTAATAGTCTAAGAGCTACCCAACCATTAAAATTAAAAAATTATAAAGCATGTTTTACTATACGTTAATAAGAGACCATTCTGGAAGGCATCTTGCGATTGCGTTATCATTCCTCAATTGTTTTGAAGATGTAAATTTTAATATGTTGTAATTTATATATATTTTCTTGTAAATGTCAAAATATCGATATGTACTATTAGCGCCATCTTGTGTTACAATTTGCCTCCAATAAATTAGTCGTGCTCAATCACTGAAACTTGCCGTGGTTTACTTATGCCTATTTTGAGGGTAGTGTGCTATGTGCCAGACGATAGCAACATTTGAAATGTTGAGGAAATATTCTTTCAATTGTTTAAAAAGTATACAAGTAAAAATCCTGTTTTTGGCGGGTGCAAGTATGTGTCAAACTAGTGACAATACTCATGACGCACGATGTGTGTTCGAGCCCAACAGACTTGTACGAACGCCAATGTCAGAGAGAGAGGATAAATGATGATATTGTGGACAGATTTTTTACTGAAATAAAAGTTTTCGATTACGGAAATTCGTTGCTAATATTTTTCCTAAATCTGCCAAAGATATTACGTACCTCCAAATGGAGCATCATCATCATCATCATCTGAGGCTCTACAGTCGCGGGGCCCGTCTTTCTTACTCAAAACCCAACATTCAGCACCATGCCAGTATTGCTCTGAGTAAGGTCTTATACAGGACAATTTTTGTCCTTCTGGGAAGTATTCTAGAGCCAAAATATCGTGCCAGGCTAAAACAACAATTGTTGGCAGCTGTTATTCTCTTGCTTATCTCGAAAGAAATGGAGCATCCGGGACCCAAAAATGAAGCCATCTAAATATTTTACGCTCACTCATTTGTTCACCCGCCACACGTTATAAGATGCCTAGATATTAGATAAAATAATAATTTCTAATTCACCTATTTTTGTACCTTTGAAGGCCCTTTTGATGTTTTCCGAAACTCGATAACAAAATCAACAGTTTCTGGACCTTACATCAAATTAGTTGCCGACCCCTGTCTTATCCAGTAGCTTACTTCTACTATAAATACTGTAATGTAACTATAATATAAAGACTGTACTGTATTATTACTTACAAAAAAGTTTAAAATGTTACACATTTGTTATTATTTGAATATTAAAATATCATGGACCTTGCTGGGTATAGCCCACCTCCATTTGTCTCCTCATTCCTATCTGTTGCTGTTTGCATCCAGGTTTCCCCCGCTATTTTGACTATGTCGTCTGTCCATCGGCCTTTGGGTCTGCGTCTTACTCTCTTTTCTTTTTCAGGGCCAGTCCATGATGTTACTCTTTTTGTCCATTTTTTCTTCATTCATACACACATTACAGACATACATTATTATAATAATGATTAATAATTCAATACCGACTAACCTTTCTAATTCATCTCTGGCATCCTTGGCCGATACAAATAAAAACTTAGTCCGCGCTCTGCTTTGGACAATCGTTTCAAAGGTTGCCATTCATACTTCAACGTAATTTACTTTGTAGTTTATTTTATTATGTCGCAATTTAACTACTTTAGTAACAGAATCAAGACGTAAAGAATTTTATAACAAAGTAAAATTATCTCATATTGTTGTACAATATTTTTTCTTTTTACTTTATTTTTATTCGCATTTTGCCTTAAACTAGTTAAAATTATATGTTATATTTAACCTATGTACTTAATATCGCTATTGAGTGAGATCTCATTCATCGCCAATAGCCTAACCGTAGAGGGGTAGGCAGAGATTATGGATTTCCATTTGGCGCGATCCTGGCACACCTCTCTCGCTTCGTCTACATCCACACATCTACGCATACAAGCTGGTCGGTTGCGGGTACTCCTTATATCGGCCTTCTTTAGTATGCCACTAATCTGATCGATATAAGTTCTCCTACCAACACTGCCACTAAAATGACAAATATTAAATATTTCGATAATCTACTAATATTTTATAAAGATGAAAGAGGGTTGGCGTCTGGCAAGCGGCCGGCCGCAAAAATAAAACTATATATATATAATAATATTTCAGCCTTTTTAGTATGTTTCCCCACTGCAGAGGCACAAGGGGCCGTAATCCACCGCGCTGGCCCGTCATGTCATCGACACGTTCGTACACTCAGCCACACTTCAAATTAATAGGATAGCCCTAGTAATTGGGGCGCGTCGTTCAATCTAACCACACCTTCAATTAAAAACAAAGCGGCGAGGGGATAAAGTCACCTCACTTTAGCCCCTCGCCGCCTTGATTAACTATTCAACCACGGTTTTCAATTTTCGGTTTCGATATGGTTCATAGACAAGTTTAGTATACACTTCATTGAGGTTTTAATCAACGAAAAAGAATGAGCTTGCGGATATGGTACGGAATATGCCGATATGCGGAATGCACTATTTCCTTATAATGAAATTAAAAAAAACGTATTTTTTATGTACGGTGTTATAAATCACATTATCTTTGATGGCTAGTTGATATCACAATTTAGTGAGCTTTTTATTGATTTTTATCCTTTTTTTTTTGCTTATTTACGGATCCATTCAAAGGAAAATGAGTTTTGTTGAGATACAGTTCACTGTACAGTTTGCTGGTAAATCTTGTGCGGTTGAAGTTGACGTCTTTAGTCAAAATTCTCTGCATATTGCTTCGGGATGCCGATCGTATTGTGTTTGGGTGACACTCAATCATTTACATCAACAATGTTTAAGAGATATCGACCGGTACGTACGAAAGGACTCAATAGGTCCACAATTAATTCAATTTCCTCAAAGTTTTTGACACACCACGTGTGACATTCGATCGATAATTCCGCGAATTTTGCGCGCGATCTCAGTGTAACTCCCCGTTTATGTGATGGGTTTTCACAATTATAACACGTTTTTCTTTTTCGTTTCATTTTTAATATCGGAAAAATAATGACACTTGTTTAATATCAGAGTTGTTGCGTTGCACGAGAATAAAGCCATCAAATTTAAATAGTGTTATTTTTGAGACGCCTTACTTCCTCAGTCGAGTCCATTTTATGACAAGAGTAGTTCTACCATTGTTAAAATCCGTTTAATCATCTTCAAATTTTAGCAGGCGCTCTTTTATAGACAATATTCCAAATAACTTTACCAGTACCCCGCAACAACAATTGTTGCACGAATAGGCCGAGCGAACGGGACGGAGCAGAAGACAGGTGTGAAGTAGAAGTATTCTGCGTTTCGTCTGACAATTCAGGTACCGGAGGTCTAATTCTGCTCCTCTTCCTCTCCCATCCATTTCTAACATTGAAAGGATGGGAAGGGAGAAGGAAAAGAACCATATTTTTCTGTTTGTTCGTCTGTCCATTAAAGGTAAGCAACGCATTTGCAACTCATTTGCTTGTTGCAGATGACTACGGGTGGCGGTCCCTTGAAGGTCGGGTGGACCGCTTGATCGTTAGCCACCGCTATTATAAATAATAGATATTGATTTGTAGACATATCCTGGGAAACGAATCTCTGACAAAGTATTTACCGAATACCTGTACATACTCGTGTATACTTGAGGCGTATACTAAGAGGCGTGGATCAGACGCTGACATCTTTCATGACCGTAGGAAATAAAAGTCCTTGCTCGTTCAATCATACATTTATGTATACCTTGTTTCTTTGCAAGATATAATTTTTGTAAACAAACAATTTGCTTTTCGAAAATGTTTTGGAATTTAAAAGTAAAACATTAGTTTACAAAAATCATACTTTAAAACAAGGATACCTACATATGTATGTATGTATGTTTTAATTCATCGCATTAGATGATAAGAAAAGTCAATATGTATATGTCACCGTAAAATTGTAAAAATCGTTCCTCTGCAATTTCACTAGCGATAGCGATTTTAAAAACTAACAGAAATTTGTTTATAAACTTCTCTTAAAAATTGAACGAACTATTTACAATTTGACGTATCTTTATCGGTAGTTTATAATTTATCGACGTCAAATAGTAAAACTGTGAACGATGCCTTACGATATTACTGCACAATCAGTGAAGAGTTAGAATGGAATCTAATGGATAGGCTTGTTACTTTAGAGTTGGACATTATACATCAAATTGAAAGGCTAGTGAGATTATAAACTAATGATATTTACAATTTTACGGTGACATATATGTTATGCAGGTATATAATAAGATCGGAATTCATTAAACTGCAACTGTATAACTTTACACAAACAAACTATCGAAAAGTTGTACACATCCATATTGAAATCGAGATAACGTGATTTATCAGAATTTGACTTCCGCGCGGATCCAACACAAGGTCGACAACGATAGATACTGTAATTTTAGGTTAAAATGTTGAATCTTTAAATAATATCAATAATTAAACTATATATAGAATATAGCAACATATATATAATATATATAGTACATTTAAAGTAAATCTTGTTTGTTTGAATAAATAATCTTTTCATGGACGAAGGTAATCGAATAAGCGGTTCACCTAATATTACTTCATTACCGCTATTCAAATATGTATAACAAGCTGAGTCCCGCGGTTCCGCTTATTTTAATATTTCATTCGATTTGTAACATAATTGTAGAAATAAATAAATAAATAAATTTAGCTAAACACAAAAACTTGAAATCTCACACTGCCGTAGGGCAGTCCTGTCCATCCATAATATCCAGTCCATTAATACACAAGTTACTGATAAAAATGAAGGTATTCACTATAAACAATATATTTTTTAAATGTCAACAGATTAAATCAGTGTATTTTGAATATTAGGGTACAAAAGTTTGCATACTGAAAAAAAGGAAAATAAGACCTACCTTAAAACTTTTACAGTTTTATTAGAAACTTTACTTAACTTTTTTTATATTAATTTGTTTTGTTCATAATTATTTATATTTTATGGTTTCAGAGTTGAATTATAAGTTAGGTCAATTGATATAGATGGCGTGATGAAAGTGCATTTTTAAGATGAGCGTGCACATGTTCTGCTGAACACTGTTGACAAACTCTTACGTATTATTTCTTTCAATATATTTTTCAATTGTTATCAATGTCTAGAAGCCCTTAATTTGATCTTTATTTAATAGTTTCAGGGTAAAGCGTTAAATAATATGATACTAGTGACCCCCCGTCTTCGCCTTCGAATATTACATTGAAATCATTTCGTTTCGGGTTAACAAACAAACATAATGACACAACGCATTTTATATATATCGATATAGACAAACATAGCCGCGGTTCGAAGCTAGTCTTCAATTACCGAAGTTTACTCCATCTTCCTTGTTGTGTTTATCTCAAATTAAAACAAAAACAAACATTATGTTAATGCACACATAATGTGTTAGCGCTTTCCTCGATCGGTTACTTGATTATATAAACAATAATTAACATTTACATATTAATCACGTGAATAATATTACATTAATTACATTATTGATATTCTATCCTCGTTAGATATGAGGTCGGGAAATTAGTAATTAGAGTTGGGAAGCCTGGACGGAATAGAAACTGATAACATGTGTGTTTAAGGAAAATCTTGAAATGCAAGATGCCATGCATTTAGTGACATGAGTCTCACACAGTTTATAAAAAATCATTTTATAACATTAACTTAAATTAACGTTAACTATGTAGTCCTCTTCCATTAGATTGTTGTAGATGTCTAAGGTTGGTGGCCACTTAATGTCAGGCGATCTGTTTGCTCGTTTGCTACCTGCTTCCATAAACAAAAAAAACATTTTTTTACGTAAAAAAACAATTCTAAAATTCATCTATATCATGATTTTATTCTGTTAATAGTTTTAATATGTATTCTTTCTTTTTAATTCATAAAATTCTCTTTTCTTTTTGTGCATAGTTTTTAATGCTTAGGGTAATTTAATCTCAAAGTTGCTATATATCAGTACATATTTATATATGTTTTATAGTGTCATACTTTAGTGTTTTTGCCATTATTTTAGTATGTCTTTTAGAAATAAAAAACACAGGTAATCTGAAGGACTGCCGACAGAAGTAAAAACTCAACACAGGTGGGATGGGAGAGTCAATAGTTCAAAAATCAATCTATAAATATATATAAAATGAATCCGTATTACCTTAAGTTACGCGATGAAGAAAGTTCCGTGGAATATTAGAAAATTTAAGAAAACTTAACGACCATATTAACTTTTATAATTAACCTTTGATGCATTTGACTTGAAATTTTTAAACTTGTCTATATTGGATGTTTTGTCCATAAAAACGCCAAAAAATTATGTCAGTAATTAATATGCGCCATCTTTTGATAGGTATTTGCATTATCTAATGTTGGACAGTTGTCAAGTGCTAACTTACTGATCTCATATTTTGTTAGATGGCGCTATATTAAAAAAAATACGATCTTACATATAAAAGACAATGCAAAGCGAAGCTAGTACTATATAAACCGAAGACTCATATGGTATCACAAACATCCGTGTTCCTAAAGGGATTACTGGGTTTTGGGGAATCCCCTAGGCACGTGTCGACACATCAACTTTGTATACTTATCTGTATTTCTAGTACAGTACGGGAAGTGTTTCAGAAGTGAGTCACGACGAAACAGCTTGTTGATAAAAGGTCAATCGACCTTTCACACGAAATAAACACTCATGCTTATGGTTATATTCTATGGCTGGACTGGTCCTTTGTTTTCTTACCATAAATGGACCTTGAATCAAGGTGAGCGATTAAACTTCCTCTGTCTGTTCCCTTAGATCTTTCAAACCACGCAACTAGTTCTAGTAAGAAAATATCTATATAGTAAACTTTGCAGTAAATTTGGCTTATTGTAGTCCTCTTCCCCATCCATTTCTAAGAAGGAAAGGATGGGAAGGGGAGGAGGATATGACCGGGGAATAAATCAATTCTCTATTTGGAACTCATTAGCTTGTTGCCTACGTGTGGCGGTCGCTTGAAGTCGGGTGGACCAATCGAAATTTACAAATTCAAAATAAGTTTACATTCGCATTGGTAAATGATTATGTTGAGCGGTATAAGAAGCCTTCTGCCCAAGGTAAATTTGCACGCGCTAGAATAAATTCGTCAGTTACTTTAAATTTCAATCAATTATCTTTTTTGTACGGAAGGTAACTAGCTTTTTGCACGAGTGTTAGACGTCAAGTATAGTGGAACTACATTCACACGTCAAAATGGCAACTAATTAGTGCAAATGATGAATATTAAATGACAGAATGCGTCACAGTATGCTCATATATGTATGCATTACTATATATGATTTAAAGGAATGTATTTACGGTATAAAACTGACGCATGTGTACAAGAATATTTTTTCTTAATACATATTTGGAAGGACAAGAGGTTGGCCGAAACCATATTACAATTTATTGTCATTTTACCTGTACGTAGAGGAGATACGTCTCTGAGAGGACATTTTATAACAGGTAGAGCCAAAACCTGTATATTATAATATATTACCTATACTA
>JWHW01029379.1:101182-118097 GCA_000931545.1 Papilio glaucus | reverse complement strand
TTACAATTTATTGATTGTCATTTTACCTGTACGTAGGGGAGTACGTCTCTGAGAGGACATTTTATAAAAGGTAGAGTTAAAACCTGTATATTATAATATATTACCTATACTATAATATTACAAAATTAAATGTTTGATTGTTTGTTTGTTCCGCGCAAAAAGTACTGAACCAAAATTTTAAATTCTTTTATCTATAGAAAGCTCTTCTATAAACGAGCAACCAAAGCTACAGAGCAAAGCTGGGGCGGATTGCTAGTATAATACTCATGTATATAATATTTAAGAAAGAGAAGAAAGTAAGACAGTGATCGAAATAGACATAAACGATAAAAATATGAAACAGGTGGATGAGTTTGTACATTTAGGGTGCATGTTTTTTTTTTATACGAGAAGGGGGCAAACGAGCGGTGGGCTCGCTGAAGTGCTCAACGACGCCCATGGACACCTGCAACACCAGAGGAACTGCAAATGCGTTGCCGGCATTTAAGAAACAGATAGGCTCGCTTCTTGAAGGACCCTAAGTCGTACTGGTTTGGAAATACCGCCGAGGACAGACCGTTCCACAACGCGGCTGTGCGTGGGATGAAGTTTCGCGAAAACCGTACTGTTGAGGAATGCCAGCCATCCAGGTGGTGTGGATAGTACCTGGCGGTCTGTCGTGTCGTCCGATGACGAAACGCGGCGGCAATCAAATGGAAGAAGCTGGTATTGGGGTGCTCCCGCCCAAAGATGCAATGCGAGAGAGAAAAAAATGTAGTTGAGATGCGGTCTCTGAGAAGTATGCTAGCCGTGACACTGAATGATAGGATGAGAAATAGCGTTGTAAGAGTAAAACACAAGTGCATAGTGTAATTTCGATATAATTTCTTGTTGTCCACTCCGTTAAGTATACAGATTAGACAATGTTCTTCAACTCTAGTTTTTGATCGGAAATTTACTAAAACTAAACTATTATTATTGTATTATCTATTGAGATAAATAAAAATGATGTGTTTGTATGTAATATTAAAATAAAATTTCCATACTCAATGCAAATGATGTATATACGGTACTTAAAACAAAAATACAATTTTTGTCTGTTTGTGTGTTATACTGATGTTTTATTTTGTAGATGCATGTTACGGCAAAACAATTAATGTAAAATACGATTATAAACTTTTATTCTGTTAACTGTCTGATATTTTTTTGATTCCACGCGGACGAAGACGCGGGTATCAGCTAGTAATATAGCAAAACAAATCCCTACTTCCCTTGGTCACGGCATAACGCGTGAACGGCTAAACTGATTTCGCTAAAATATTTTTTTGTGTTTCTTTATTTTCTGGAGAAGGTTCTTATGAAAAAAAAAGAAAACTCAACGGCCATATTAACTTTTGTAATGTAGGTAAACTTAGAGCTTTAGGCATAACTGTCAGTCGTTTGACAGTTGCGGCGATTACCTTTAGTAGAGGATGAACGTTTGTATGGAGAAACCAATCGTGCGAAGCCGGGACGGGTCGCTAGTTATATATAAAAATAATAACTTAAAAATCAAAGAAAAAATAGGTTTGTTGCGTTCCACGTGGTACCCAGCGTACCCGCACAGATTGAGAATCTTTGACGTAGATTATTGTAAAGAAGAAATCCCCTAAATCTTTTAAAACAAAATCTATATTGACATTTGAAACGACAATCAGGTTTAAAATACGGCTTGTAAAGACTAATGTGTATACAGAGTAGTATTCAGAACTATTGTGATTAATAACCAGCTAGGAAATTCAGTCACCTTGAATGCAATTAGTATCCAGGGGGAAACTACGGGTCTCCCCCACTTTATCTGTTTATTAACGTTGACCACCGTGTGATGTCATCGCACTGGAGTGTAGAGGCATAGGGGAAAATACGACTTAAAATATGACATAATATTCTGGTAGCTTAATTCCAATGCATACCTTCCGGACTGGTTCGTCTTTTTCCGTTTTCCGTCTGTATCGTAAATACATGCGTATTTTTTATAGAAGAAGAAAATTAGGTAGTGGCTTATCTGAACATAATTGGCCACTCCTACGATTGGCGGATCCAAGTAGGAGGAGTAGGGAGGAAGAGGGGAGGGGTGCTTGATCCCCAAAACTTCAAAATTCTACCTAGAAGGATTGACAGTGAACTTGCCGTATCTTAGTCAGTCAGTTTCTTATTTTGTATAGATGTACTAAAACCGTACTAAACTGACCGACTAGAACTTCCGTAGAACGTTAAATTCGAGATTTGTTTACGAAAACTTATCTAAACATTTTTTAACCTTAATAAATCACATATTTAAATATAGATGTATTTTTAACTTTTATGCATACAAATGATTTTAAAACTATAATTTGATGGTCTACATAATTATTATTCATTCTGGTTTTAGATTCTAGAACTTCCGTAGAATGTTAAGTTTAAATATATGTTGCTGATATGTTGTAAACTAAGTCGTAATGCAAAACGTCTAATAGTATGACAAAAAGGCTCGTTTTTTTATATATATAACGACATAACCAGATTGCGAGTCACTTGACAGGCAACGGATTTTTCTTTTTGTATTTCGATTTATTTACCTTATTTAATTTTTTAAGGCATTATGATAAACGATCGAAGGGTCTAATGGCGAGTGATCACCGCCGCCTATGAACATCCACATCAGAGGGACTGGAGATGTCGGTCTTTAAGGAAGCAGTACCCTCATATTTCGAAGAACCCCAAATCATTTTCATTTTAAAATACAGCTGAAGGGAACTTAGCTAAGGGAAAGTCAATCGTTAAGATGATGTTGGTGATGGCGCTAGTTCCATTTATCATGTGATCGACTTTTACTCGTACCACATAAGAGTAAACTAGGCTATTAAAAAAATAGAATTATTTTATGATTAGCCGTTTTGTGTTACGCCATAATATACGAATTATCGGTGACATATATTAAAATGATCTTATTTGAATATGTATGAGCTGTAGGATTTTTGTAAGCGTTAGACATTGGGCGTACGGCATGCAAGATAATGAATGTATAGGGCTTGATTAATCTTGACACATATCACTATATGTATTGCTACCTCGTATATAACTATACAATATTTTTTTTATATACTATAAGGTGGCAAAGGAGCGAGCAATTCAACAGTAATCAAGTGAACGCTACCCACAGGCATTTACAACAAGCTAATGAGTTATTTTAATGGATAGAGAGGTTAGACAGAAAAATGATGTTTCCTAAATCTCCCCTTCCCCGTAAAATCCTCTTCCCCTTCTCTTTAAAATGAAAATGAACTAGATGGGAAGGGGAAGAGTAGCAGAATGAAGCCTCCGGCACAGCATTCATTACACGAAACACGAAAAACGTCTTCTGTGAGGTCGTGGTATTTCGCCGATCGAAAAAGCCCATTCTGCAACAGATATTGTTGCTGGGGGCTCTACCACCGTTAAATATGTTTATACATATATTTATATTATTGAAAGGATCCAAATAAGATACTAAAGAAGTGGTATTTTCCTATGACATATACGAACTGCAAACATAAGTACTTGTCAAATTATCAAAGTAGAAGTAACATCTTAAGTGTCAAGGCAATCGCAGATCTGAGCAGTTTTTATATTTCAACACCAGGTGCCACTACACTTTGTTATATCGCAATATATTTATAACGTAACCAGCTTCATTGTAAATGTTATATCACTGACAAAGGACATAAAAAACCCAGGTATATCCTAGAACTGTGAGTTAGGGGTGGTAGCGACATCTGTTGCACGAAAGGGCCGGTTGAGGACCTCAGACTACATGCGCACATCGAGTATTTATATTTCTGTATTCCGTCTTATGATCGAGGTGCTGTAGGTCCCGTCCCTTTTACATCCTCTGTTTCTCCCCTTTATCCACTCCCCCATTTTTCCCTACAAATATAAAGGTGGAGCTTCTCAATTCGCTTGTATTTTTTATGCTTGTTACACTCAGAACTTCGACATTAATGAATCGATTTTAAAAATCAATTTTAATTTTGTTTCCAGATTGAACCCAATTAAATTTTATCCCGATCCGATGAGAGTTTCCAAAGTTTTCCATTTTCGCGTTAAAATTATGTTTGTGTATTAATTGTCTATTTCTAATTTATTGTGTATTACACTTTTATCAAATTGTGTGATTAACGATAAATTTGTATTTCCGTATATCTGTAAGCGAGCCAAGGTATAAAATACCTTTACTGCCAGTACGTATTCTCAGTTGTGGTATCTCAGATCGAAAATTTTGCTCTCTGTTACTAAAATATAAATAAAAATAACATCACGTTGGAATTTCAATATATATATTAAGGTACACACATAGAAACAATAGACGTAAATCAAAACTTCTGTTAAAATTCTAATTTAAAAAAAAAATTCCCGATAATAATTAAAAATAAACAAGGAAACAACAAAACTAGTTAAAGTCTATTATTTATTTATGTAGATATTATTTATTTATGTAAAAATGTAATTTTGTTATATGTTAAGACTTTATGTATATAGCCTTATATATATTGTTAATACATTAGGAAATCATAATTCAGATTAAATTCTAATTCCGTCGATATTTTATCAAATGTTTATTTTTAATAAAATTAATTAAGATAAAAAGTATAAAAATAATGTAATCAAAAGTATATTTATATATATAAAAACATCTAAGGCCAATAGAATCGGAAGGTTTTTCGTCGACAAAGCGTTTGCCCAACGGCTATATAAATTGGTATTGCTCGGACAGACGGACAGTGCGTGCCGCTGGCTTTGTGCATACACTTGCATCGGGACCAAGAGAACGCGCGGGTTGGTTTGTGACAGTGATAGCTGAGAAATTTGTGTCAGTGACTTTTTAATTTTAAAAAAGTGAATTACTACTTTTTAACTGTGAGTACATTTTTATTTGCATTAATAGAATTAATCCCAATTTATTACAAAAAATAAAAAATTACTATAAATCTAAAAATGTTTCTTATAGATTGATGACAATGATAATTTTTCGGAAAATAGTAAATCAAATTTTAAGGTTATTTTTTTAAAAACCGTTAAATAAATATTTTTTTGAAAATTATATAATTTTTAATGCATAAACAATATTCGCTTAGTACGAGTATAAATTTTTTTGTGATATTATCTAGGTCGATATTATAATTTTTGTTAAGCACAAGAAAGTTTTGTTAAATGACATCACAAAACTCAGACTTTCAAGGTTTTATAACGCAGTTTTTAAATTTAAGCAATTTTATTGAATTGCAATAAAGTAAAAAGAAATATTTTTTTCTACATTTTAGTGCTAACGAGATTGCCAGGGGTAAATATATTGTAAAGGCACTTTTCAATCTTATTTGGACCAATGTTACATTTAGACCGCGTACCATACGAATTCAACATTCAAAAATGAAGCACGATTTTTGCCGCGAATGTTTAGCAGCGTATACATTAATAAATACAAACGTTAATCAAAATTAAATTACAAAACATATTTTACCAACATTTTTTTAATCTATCGTCTTTTCATTGTATTTTAGGGTTAATATAAATTTGTAATGTAGTTGACAACACTTATAACATGTTATGGCGTCGCGTTGTTATTGTTGAAGTTTTATATATTGTTGTATAAATCATAATATTAATTAATTACTTGTAAAATGTGTGTTCGTTAACTTGTCTTTAAGGTATAATCTTTACACGATGTCAAACCGCAAGCTTTAATTTTTTAAATTACAAACACTGAGTAAGATTTTGAATTCGCGTGGCGGGAGAACGAAGAAGAAATTTTTTTTTGTTCTTTTATATCGTTTTGACATTTGTATTTTATTATATTATTTAAAGGTAACTGTTAGTTACTTGAAATTTAAAATAATGATTTTTATTTGCTTTGTGATATTGTTATTTTTTATTTTAATATTCTGTAACAGGCATCCTTCAAATATTCCTACAAATAAATATTATTTTTAAAAACTTAAAAACATTTTTTTAAAATATGTTAAGAATACAATCCGGACTAAAATCAAGCTTCACTTTCGAATGTTGAATTTGTATGGAACGCGGTATCTGGAGGTATATAATCTATGTTTATTACTTTCAAATGATCGAGTTGTTAAATTAAACTTTGCTATGTTCAAGCTGCAAATTACCAATTTATTTTTTCGAGGTATATAAAATATGTATCTAACTGGGACTCACTGATTATTTCGACTTATGTTGTTCATTTCGAGTAACGTAGTTTTTGGGACCCGAAGGAAATGGAATACAACATTTTTTTAAAGTTTTTGTCTGATCAAGGTTCAACTCAAAGAGGTTCTACCGTGTTTCTTGTATTTACTATTTTATTTTTGTTTCTGGTAATAAAAAAATGTACTACACTATTTAATTTAGCTGGTAAATGACATAATGCGTAAAAATAAAAGCAAACAGATGATATACACTGATAATAAAAATGCAATAAAGATCGCAGACTCAAACGTAAGTGGAATACAAAAATGTAGATTATGCACAGCGTCTGTTATAGTATGGTCATGGTAATAAAATACTAGCGTTTAAACCAACTTGTGTGTGTATTTTGTCAAGTTCTTCAATCTTTTTTATATTATTAATTATTATTATTTAGATCAACCAGATATGTGACTTACAAATTGGGTTTACTGGCTCCTCTCGCTTGTTCTACATTGTATGGATGAGCCAGTATAGTGCCAAAAAATCTGTAAATCTTTGCCGATTCCTGAGTTGGGGTACAAGTGTGAGTGATGAATGATGAATGAATGATCTCTGCCTAGCCCTCTGGGTCACGGGCGTGAGCGCATATTTATTTATTTTATAATTTTTTTCTTGAAGACAGATTCACCCTTTGTCATATTCAGCTACAAAACTGCGTCATGTACCATCCTTGTATTCGCTTTATTGTCGTCTATTTCAATAAACAATCGGCCGGCCGCGGTGGAGCAAAAAGTTCTGCGGCGCAACCGCAGCGGTCGGACTGCAGCCGCATCTGCCGTTGCCGTAAAGTGAATGAAAATTATTTTTCATACATATTTTTGACTACTGCTGACCCCGTTGCGGTAAGCCGCATGTAGGCTCAGTAATTTAAATATATAACACAACTATTATATAGTTTAATTTTATGAAGTCAACTTCCGTTCAAAACTTAAATTTAAATATTTTAATTATTCTCCTTAAATATAGATAGACATTTAAAACATTCTTCCTATGTTTAATTAATTGTTTATATGAAGTTGTAAACATTGAAAGGTTATACAATAAATACGTGGATTATTAAATAAAATAACTCTTGGTATTTGCACAAGGCATTTTAATAATTATAAGATAAATGATATAAAAAAATGTTAATAATATTTGGACTAATTAAATCGCTAAATCGATCATATATTAATATTATACACGATTTAAAAAGTATTTAATGTAAACCATAGTGGTTGGCATTGGAGTTTTCCAACTGGTTTGTTATAAGGAAGTGTCAAAAAAGCGCGGGAGACTTTCTTACTCATATTTGTTGTTCGTTCGAAATCAAATTATACAAAAAAGGTATCGTCAATAGTCGTGAATATGTTTGAATAGTTTTACAAATTCAGAGAAAAATATTTTAATGTCACTGTTATTTGGAATTGATATATCAGTTTTATAAAATGTTATTATTAAATAAATATTAAATATTTTAATGTTAAATTTATCATACAATATATAACAATAATATGGTATATTGTACGCTATAACTCAGCGTAAAAGTCCTGAACGGGCGGCGACAAACAGGTTGACGCAGGCAACAAGATGGACCGAGGTCAGGGAAGCGGAAGTCCACTGGATGAGGGTGGCACGGGACAGAATTTGTGTCGATCATAGTGGCGTATGTTCACCAGTAAATGACTATAGAGAGAGAAAAGACCGAAAAACAAATCTTAATTGCTTTTAACCTGTTTCATATTTTTCCTCTGTTGTGAATTGAAGCTGAGAATCGCGAAATTAGTAAAAATTTATTCAAAAACAATAATCCCAATTGTAGCGACATATATTTTATTTAAAGAGACATACAGAAACCAGACAGACGCAGTAAATAAAATTAGAGATTGTACTGTAAAATATATAAAAAATACTAATAATTAGAAGTTGTCTCACTGAGAACAATTATGATTAAATCTATTCAATTTATCGACATTGAATAAAGAACTAAAACTGTACACCAAAAGAAAGAAGAAGTTAGAAAGAAATACAAATCAAAATCATATAAAAAGATTGCGAAAGAGAAGGTATTGTGCGATATATCAGTAGTAAATAATGGAGTTTTAATTTCTGCAGATACATTAGCAACAGTAACACATACAGATATGTACATTAACGTTGCTTTGTGATTTGACATTTAGTTTAAAATGTTAAATCGTGACTATAATCTAGCAATAGTTCGAGTTGTACAAAGATTAATGTGAAACAGTCTCAGGTAAATGTTATTTAATTAATTTAATTTTTTAGTTTCTTCGTTAACTCCCTTAGAACTCATACGTATTACGCGACACGCACTTTCATTCGTACTCAGGAGGCGGCGGATGCGACTGCCATCCAACCGCCTCGGTTGCTCACAGCGCTGCGGTTCCGCTGGCCGCACGGTTACTATACACACTGTGCGGATCGCGGTTGTTCGTCACTCGGTCAGCCGCAATATACCGCGGCAAGCGCCTGGCCGCATGCACATCCGCTCAATACATTTGAGGCATCTCTGTTTTGTGTAGAAAGCGGCAAACAAAGAAACGACTAATGTTTTACCTTCATAAAAAACTGACGGTACTCCTACGACGTGAATCTTAATGTTTCTTTCATTATTTGTATTAAGGTAATTTACCCGTTGACAGTTGATCCCAAATATTTCTTGTTTAGTAGATTATAATCTACTATGAAATTATTTGAAGTGTAAAATGTCAAGTAAATAGTCTTATACAAATAATATTATTTTTTATATTTAGTCATAAATGTATATAACTCAGATACCCCCGTTACATATAACATTAAACATTGAAGCTAGATTTTTATCGCGATTTTTTACGTATGTGGGACATGCTTAACATATTTAAAATCTAAAAAAAATACTTGAGTTTTTTTAAAATAACATTTATTTATAGGACTCATTAAACGGTGTAAAATACTAAAATAAACACAAAGCAAATAACATTTAATATTTTAAATAACTAACAACAAATTTTAGTATATATTTAAAGGCATTAAAACATATACTAAAATAAAAATTAAATTAAATTACAAAACATATTTTAACTTTACTTTTTAATCTATCTTCATATATATTTAAAATTTTCAGGGTTAATATAATTTTGTAATGTAGACAGATTTATGGACCTGTAGACTCCGAAACGGCTGAACTGACTTAGATGGAATTTACAGGGATTGTCCAGATTGGCCCCGCTGTGCCTGTGTTTGGTAGCGATCGGATCAACGGATTTATAAAAAAGTTTTCTCAAGGCATCCTCGTATATTGGTATTTCCTTGACTGACACCGACCCTAAATATAAATATGATTAAGAATTGATTCTTATGTTTGAGTAGAAAATATTTTTTACTTTTAAGTGCATTTGTTATTTTTTAATACAGTTTTTAAAAGTCGGTTTTGTTTTTCTTTAAAATCTTTATTATTTAAATTAAAAACACAGATTTTGTATTCGTGTCGCGGGCAACGACTGAGTGGGTTTTTAAGAAGTCGCCAATTGGCGATTTAAGGTGTCTTCACTTTTGGATGCCAGATTATTCATCCCGATGTATACAACATTTCTTGTATTTAGTACAATGTTACTTAAGAAATGTCAACAAGAAACAATTTAAATTGTTAAAAGCCGTCTACAAAACATTCCACTCCATACCTAATATCAATTATCATAGAAATCATTGAAATAGAATCAAAAATTTTTATTTAACAATAGGTTACATAAATCGTTTCATTATTTATGAAATAATATTATGTTAATCTATGACGATCGACATTACCACAGACTATACAAAGCTACAGATGCAGTTTCCTGGTCATCAAACGAACTTAATTATTTCCTTGTTGTAAAAAAATCACATATACATGTTGTAGTAAACGTGACTCACGTAAATTATTTATTGGTAATGCCTTTTTCGAATAGGCCTGGAAGAAACCCAGACACGTAGTTGTGTAATGCGTAATACGTATTGTAAAATAGTGTAATGCGGTATTGTGGTCCTCGCCAATAAAGAATTACGCATCACAGGTAATACGACCTCACAGACAGGCGTGAGGTGGAAGTATACTTCTGCGTTTCGTCTGATGAGGAACCTGTGACCCAAATGTATATACCGTCACTAAATATTACTTCACGTTTACTCCAAACTTATTATGTAACAATAGTTGTAATTAATCGTGCCAAATGGAAATCCGTGGTCTCTGCCTACCCCTCTGGGTTACGGGCGTGAGCGCATATTTATTTATTTGTAATTAAGTAGTTAAAATTAAATAACATTAGAGTAATGATACACTTTTTTATCTTGGCTTCAATGTTGAGTTACGAAATTGCACGTGTAACCTTCAGAGACGGACTGTGTATTTATGAACCGCTGCAGCAGTAAAGCGGCACATAAGTTCAGTCATTATAAGTTCCGTGAGGTAATATTTAACTATTATGTACACATCAAAAGTTATATCAAACATAAAGCTTGTAGTGCAGTTCAAATAATAAAAACAATAATAGGATTAAAAATAACGTTAGAAGGGAAAAGTAAGACTTAAAAGTGGATGTTGTGACTAGAATTGAGAAAGGTATGCTTCGGTGGTTCGGGCATATTGAAAGGATCAATGAATGGAGAGTAACGAAACAAATTTATGTTGCAAAAGTGAGTGGTAGCGTTGGTAGGGGCCGTTCAAAGAGAACTTATACAGATTAGTGACATACTATAGAAGGGCGATATGAGGAGTACCCGTAATCGAATAGCTTGTATGCATATTGTATGGATGTAGAAGAAGTAATAGAGGTGTGCCAGGATCGCGACAAATGGAAATCTATAATCTCTGCCTACCCCTCTCCCTCTGGGTTACGGGGGTATATTCAAATAATAAAGATAATTTGATTTTTAAAATTAATTGTCAAAATTGTTAAGAACATTTTAAAGGGAACCACAAAATATTAGGGTATTGTAAAAGCTCATGGTGATCCGTACGGTGCGTGTCGCTGGACGCTTTGCGATGCTTTGAGAGTTGGTGACATCATCTAAGATCTTATTTACTCTAAAACCAATGAGTGATACTTGTTTAGTGTTCTCGCGCGCAAATAATATATTTCGGTGCGCCAATGTCCGTGGCATTCATGTCAAGGCTAACATTAAAATTATTTTAAATTATTGTTTACATGTGTTTAACGAATATTTTGAATGATTCGTTCAGTTCACAATTTGCCGTCAGTTTATAATATGGCTAGTGAGATTATAAATTGGCGATGTTAACAATCATGGCGGTGTCATCCGTATATGGCTATAAGGATGAACACCGGAAAAACCGTTTGTGAGTTTTCCTCTATTTTATAAAATAAAACAATATACATGTAAAATCCAAACGCAAAGATGTTACATACCTCCAGGTGGATAATCCCGTACACAAAATCGAAGCCACCTCAAGTAAACGACTTCGTAAGATCCTTCTGTCCTGATCCTTTTGTTTCCCGCCACATGAGTAAAATATCCGTGTTTTTAATTTAAAGAAATTACGGTTCTATGAAATTGTGTAAAAATTATATCTGAAAGAAAGATAATTTTACGAATATCACATTTCACAAGTAATTAATTTTTATAAATAAATAAATAACTAAGCTCACGCTCGTAATCCAAAGGGGTACGCAGAGATTATGGATTTCCAGGTGGAACGATCTTGGCAAACCTCTCTCGTTTCTTCTACATCCAAACATCTACGAGTACAAGCTCGTCGGTTACGGGTCCTCCTTATATCGTCCTTCTTTAGTATGTCAATAATCTGATCGATATAAGTTCTCCTAGGGCGTCCCCTACCAACACTGCCAATCACTTTTGCAATATAAATTTGTTTCGTTACTCTCCCTTCATTCATCCTTTCAACATGCCGGAACGCCACCGAAGCATACCTTTCTCAATTCTAGACATAACATCCACTTTTAAGCCACACTTTTCCCTTATAACGCTATTTGTAATCCTATCATTCAACGTCACGCTATACTTCTTAAGGATCGCATCTCAACGGCATTAACTTAACTACTATGCTTTTCCTGCCAAACCCAGCTCTCACTTCCATACATTAAAGTGGGGACTAGTACAGCATCGTGTATTGCCAGACGAGCATTCGTAGACAAAATTAATTTGAATAAATATAAGATTTTGAACAATAACAATGCTACGTCATAACATGTTAGTGTTGCCAACTATATTACAAAACTTAGACAAAGAATTATATACATTTGACATGAGCGTACAATCGTAAAACAGATGTACAATATGTGAAAATATAACCCTATCAAATTCAAATTGGCATACTAGCTTAGTGAATGGCAATTTAAGGCTACTATCTAATTTGTTGGTTAATAGTACTAATTAGGTGATAACAAATTTAAACATTATTCCTATTGTTGTGGTCGTTTGTGGCACCATATATCACTTAATATTACGTTATTTGTTAATTTCTTATGTTGTTTTTAAAAAAAATAAAGGATTTATTTAACTGGAAATCGTACTTACAATTTAAAGGTTATATTTTCGGATTTCTGCTCACTATGGCTCCTGTAGCCCACTACATCACATATAACCATGTTTTTAATGTTATAAAAATATAATAATAATCACGAGCACAGAAAATGTTAATCGAGGATATTTCACAAATAATTTACAACATTTTAAAAGTTTATAACCTAACCTAATATCTCACGTCTCACGATCTCACGAAACATTACTGCGTGGTAATGTTCCGTGGTGCTCTACCAATGTTGCAACTCACATTTACAACATTTGCCTGGATAATATTTTTTCCTTGCGAATAATTCTATCATTCAGTCTAACATATTTCTCAAGGACCGCATCACCACGGTATTTTTAATACACGTAGTGTTATTTAATAATAATAATGATTTTACAATGCTACAATACAAATACAAATGCAAAAATACTGTGCTGTAAAAAACTACTCGCCTAGTTTCTGATTTACTGACCATTAAACTCGGTGGACATAATATATAAACTACAAAGCAATTAAATAATAATGTTTGTGTCCGACAAAAATCCAAAGAGTTATTATCATACTCGAGAGAGTAACAATATAATCAAGCTAATAAATAATATAAAACCCAAATTATCATTTAGGTGTGACGAAAACATGTATGCATTTCCTGCTCGAATTGATAAACCTAACCACATTTTTTTTTTTTCGTTTCCAGACGTCAAAATATCGTCGCAAAAATTATTCATAAAAAACTATTACCTAAGAAGGCCAAAGCGATAAAAATATTAAATACAGTGTAATGCAAAACTGGCCAGTATTTAAATCTATGGAATGTTTTGTTTACATTCGAATTTAAAATATCAACCTTTATCTCAATATAGGTGACGTCATCAAGGATTCAAATAATCCGTTTTTCACGCTTTACAAATCTTTTCCGAGTAACCTTGTTAAAGAATGTACAAAAGTATCAGGTTTCATAGCTCATACCTTACCTTCTCACTCATCCTAAGAGTCGTTAAACAATGTCCAGTACACACTGCATTAAGGCTTCCACTCGTCTTCGTGATACGATATCCATTTTCTCATTTACCACGAGTCTTAGCAGTATGAGTATTAAACACTTAAAAATATCACAAACTAAATATTTTAACGTAATACATTACAATACTAGTCTCTTAGAATATTTATTGAACTGCTATGAGCTAACGCAGAGCCTCCGCTCACAACACTATCACGAAATGTAATGATAATGTCCCTTTTAACGGCTTACTTTGTCTTACTTTGTCCTATTTGAAGTAAACAATATCAATGAGGGTAATCTAAGAAATATAATACAAATGTAGGTAAGCTAAGAAATAATTTAAATCGCAACCAAGACTAATTTAAATGATTGCTAACACAAGTAACTTGTCCATAATATTGGACGGCATCTTCAAATACATTTAAAAATGTCTTCCTTGACACTGCACTAAAGGTGCACCAAAAATCTTACAAACTTGATTGAATTATATGAAAATAAATTAATTGTTTTAAAATCTGAAAAATACGCTAAGGTCGTAAGATACATTATAATAAAGTATTCATTGTTATTTAAAATTACACCTCGTGATGACACTATGGCGTTTTTCTCTAAAAAAATCACAAATCAAGCAAGTCTTTGATAAGTGTTAAGCAACATTTCAAATTAATCCTTCGTTTCGAGTTCAAAGATTCCGTTACATACATACCAACCTAGTAAAAGTGTAATTTTAAAAAAAAAAACATAAAGTCATTGCAACGCGCCGTTCGGAATTTGAAAGTTTACCACAAAAATACTTGCCATATTAAAATATAGTACAGTAGTTATGAATGAATTAAAATAAAACCTCCAGATCGATTCCTATATTTTTCCCTTTATTTGTGCGAACTTGATTGTATTACAATGTATCTGACGTTATTCACAAAAGTCACGGAGAAAATACAAACATAAAGTAAAAAATGATTAAAATCTATTGACAGAATAAACTGGCTGACTAATATATCAACGCACAGCACAAACTACTGGATCTAGAGACATGAAATTTTGCACAGAGATTTCTGTTATAACGTAGGCGAGCACTAAGAAACGATTTTTCTAAAGTCATACCCTTAAGGTTTAAAGTAGGGGATGAAAGTTTGCGTGGAGAAATAATTTTGATACAATGTAAGTAGATCTCAGATTTTGTATATAATCTATCATATTAAATAGGGTTCAGCTTAGGCTGCGACAATCTTCGGTAAATTTTCTGAATGGCTGGCATTCCTCAAGTGCGGTTTTCGCGAAATTTCCTCCCACGCACAGCCGCATTGTAGAACGGTCTGTCCTCGGCTGTATTTCCAAACCAGTACGACTTAGGGTCCTTCAAGAAGCGAGCCTATCTCTTTCTTAAAGGCCGGCAACATCCATCCGCCAACATCAGGTGTCCATGGGCGTCGTTGAGCACTTCGGTGTTCCCACCGCTCGTTTGTCCCAATCTCTTATAAAAAAAAAAATCAAAGTGCACGGGTGAAATCTAAAATACTTTAAACAAAAAAAACCCTTACAATAATTTAAAAAAATGACTTGATTTTATAGTCTCGTCTACTCACATTGATATAAGGAGTATATATAGGACAATATAAGGAGGACCCGTAATTGAGCAAAGAAGCATGTATACGAAGATAATAATAATAATCAATAATCTCTGCCTTACCCTCGGGGTTAGGGGCGTCAGCGCATATTTATTTACTTACATTGATTCTTCATTTTTTATTCATTTTTTAAGACACTAATTTCTTTTGCATGTTTAAGTTGACATCCTCGTAAATAAAATAATTTTTAAAAATAATATTACATGAAATTGTTGTTAGACGTTTGAATTGATTAATGTTTTTATTTATTTCATTTGCATTTTAATCTGTAAATGATATTAGTACATTTCAATTTGTCTATAAAATTTGGATAAAACCAAACATTATACAAGGCTGAAAACATCAGGTTCAAGACCGTAATCGCCAAATGCGTTTGTTACGATCGGGCGAAATCAAAATTTTTACAATAGCGAATGAATATGAACGGTAAAAATAACGATTTTTGCAAGTAGAACGAATTTTTAATGTAGTTTTCCTGCTCTACAAGGTAAGGTATATCTTGTTTCACAGTAAAATAGAATTTTTGTAAACAAATAAACTTTTACCACACGTGGTGACCATTACACTTTTTATACTTACATCGGCAATGTAAAATTTGTGGAAATCGTGAGTTAACGTGAATAGGAATTTTATAAAATGGATAGCTAATGTTATAAGGCAATCTGAGAAAAAGTTCTTTTTCGAAAAATATTTTGGAATTCACGAAGTTTATCGTAAAAAGATTGTTAACAAAAATTTCATCTAGCAGTGAAACAAGGTATAGTTTAGTTGTCATCCCTTTTTCGACAGGTTTTGTAATGTTACCAACCTTCAATTCGAAAGATAAAAATTAGTCACGCATAAAGACAACGCATGCGTTTATTGTCTCTGATTGATTTTGACAAACGACATAAGGCTGTTCGAAAACTAGACGTAATTGAAACCTCAAAATTAATATTTATTGCCATAATAACGTATTAAAGAATAATATATCTTCTAGTGTAGCTACTCACACATATAAAATATGATTTCGTTTTAGATGGATGCAATAAAATTAATTAATTACAGATTTTTTGATTAATAAGCAAAGAATTCTCAGCTATGCAGCCAATGATATAATACGAAAAGTAGCGGATAAAGCGTCCTAATGGGGATAAAAACTACTCTTTGCTCACTTCAGATGTCGCTACTATAGATGTACCCAACTATCTGTCAAACTTCATCCAAAATATTAACACCGAAACACTTAATTCCTTATTTTCTTATGATAGCACGCTGTGTATTTATTAATTGCAAAAATATAGGAATTCGTACATTCATTAAAGATCCTTTGGACACAAAGGACAAGGACACAAAGTTTTTATTGTCAAAACATAACATTACCATGGCAACCGATATTGTAAATGAAGGTTATGTTTTCCTGTCCCTCAGGAACAATTTTATTTCTGGAATTAAAGGTCCGCAAAATTTCATGATGGTCGATTGAGTTGTTGAGCAGTTCCAGAGTAACAAACAAACAAACCCACATTCGCATTTATAATATTAAGTTAGGATTTATTGAATATCTACTTATAA
>JWHW01029379.1:80014-91705 GCA_000931545.1 Papilio glaucus | reverse complement strand
AATGATTATCGATTTTCATTTCGCAAGGTCCTTTTACACCTTCGCTTCTTCCACATCCATACATCTACGCTTATATGCTTGGTTACGGGTACTTCTTCAGTATCCCGTTGTCCTAGACGAACGACAAACGTGGTAATGCAACGCGACGAGAGTCGTAGTCAAGTAGTCGAAGTTTTTATTAGTGACTGACTAACGTTGTGTTAAAATCAGTCGTGCGTTAAGTATTGGTCGCATCGTGTCGCATAGTATCGCGCCGCGTCTCGTCGCGTTCCGTCGCTCACCTAGGACAACGGGTGCTTTATTTATTTTTTTATGTAATGATTTATATTTTGTAATATAGTTCAACCCTAATTTACTGTTGGCTTTTTGTTGGTGGTCTTTACAAAGTTAACATTAATAAATGATGATTACTAGTAGGCGAATGCAGTGGCGATCGGCGGCAGCGTTGAGCAATACTCAAGGCCGGCCGAGCCGTGCACCGCTTAACAAATTTAATGTCGTCTTACGAAACCCGCGTCCTTACCGGAGCCCAGCGCGCTCCTCACGTATTTCATCTAATTGTAGGGCTGCCACAATTATAAAACGATTATTATTTTAAAAAACTGTGTGTAGTTGTAGGGTTGCCACAATTATACGTAGAAAAAAGTTACTAATATTAACAAGCATTCGTTAACTTTAAAAAAACCGGACAAATGCGGGCTGACTCACGCACGAAGGGTTCCGTACCATTATCTATAAAAAATGATATGTGTTGTATGGGAGCCCCCTTAAATATTTATTTTATTCTGTTTTTTTTTTTGTATTTGTTGGTATAGCGGTTACAGAAATACATTATCTGTGAGAATTTCAACTATCTAACTATCACGGTTCATGAGATACAGCCTGGTGACCGACGCACAGGCAGACAGACAGACGGACAGCGGAGGAAGTAATACTTTGGTACCGAACCCTAAAAACTTATAAATCCGGCTGACATGGGTACACCGTACGACACTCCTGAGAAGTCGAATTAAATGGCACCTCACTCTTCAAAATAGGTCAAACTGTTCATACTACAAGTCGTCACAAAACAACAGGCATACAAACATACATGCAGATATACATACTCACGAAATACATTATACTCCTGTCAGTCGGGAAAAAATAAACAATTATGTTCGCATCCCAGAAATTTACATAGAATAACACGCTTGTAGCAGCACTGCCAATAGCTAAGGATCTACCTCACGTGCAACCTGATAGTGGTTCGTATCTGAGCTGCAGTATTGCGCAAAAAACCACACTCATTTCCTCCTTATTTATTCTGCATTTTTTAACCATTACACAGATTTGCAACAAGATGTAATAACAATTATAAATCAGCAGCTGCAATGCATTCTTACGCTCTAGTGTAAAGAATTACTTTAAACACCTTTTTGCATTGTATTACTCAATAATTCAATATTAAACAAAAAAATAATAATTACAAATTACAATATTTGAAGTGAAAACTTCTTTGCGTTAGACGATGTTTGGTAGTGATACGGGACGTGAAGCGGGAATTTCAGTATATCCTCGAGCGCGTCTTATATCGGGGGTACCTTAGATGGTCTAAGTACCTTACACTTCAAATCAGTCGTCTATGTAGAGTCGCGCGTTTAAACGATTATCGGACTTACTCGAACGCGTAGGACAAACTTTTACTTGCCCAGAGGAGTCATACCTACACTGGACTTGAGGTGGCCGGGCGTAAACCTCGTTTAAGAGTAACTAAATTCAACAGCTTATATAATATAATACTGTTACTGTATTAATAACCGTATTGGGAAGCCCTCGAGCTCTTAAGTCGCTTCACTAAACTAAAGAGAATCTGGGCTTGGGCTGTCTCATTACGCGTTTAGAATTTCGATTCGAGGGTGTCTGAGAGGGCCGAGCCGCAGCTCCATCTGTAACTATTATTGGATTGGAATAATTTCTAGAGCTAACATTACTACCACTTGAGAAAGCGTTAGCGCTGGGAGAAGTGGCGTAAGAAACTCTAGCAACGCTTCTGTCATTATTAGGGGGAGAAAACCCGTGCATTTTTTTATTTTGACTCTGCCAAAACCTACCCTCAGTATGGACAAACCTGCCGAAAATGGAGTGAAAGGAGTTTAGGGCTAACTAATGTTGCCAGCGTTAGTGCATATAATCTTTCGAACACATCGACATTTAACATAAGGTGAGATTTTGGTCATGCACTGGTGATTTAAAAAAAAATGGCCTACTAAGTTTAATTGGGGAATGCAAGGCCTTAAATACCAAAGCTCTTGCGTGCGCAGATATATAAAAATACCGGCCTCTGTCACTCAATTCGCACGGCCTCCAACCGCCGAGGAGGTCCGTGCTAATAGAACATTAGGGGTCACTAAACTTTACTTTTAATACCTACGATAGTATCTTTGCAATTACATAAGTAAAAGACTTGACACATATATTTTCTACATACATACGCATATACGCTTTTATAATTTTTGACATTCACAGTTTCCACTTGTGAGAGAGGTGTGCCAAATTAGACATACTTACTAAAGGAATACAGACTACTAAAGGATATATGGAGTACCTGTAACCGACGATATGTATGGTTTGATGTATAGATGCAGAAGCGCTAAATAAAATGTCGGTAATCTCTACCTACCCCTCTGCGTAAAGACATGAGTGGCCATTTATTATTACATAACAAAAAAGTTTATGTTTGCCAATAGTTATAACTTAAACGTTACAAGTAAAAATGAAGTCATAAATTATTTTAGTCAAAATAAATAAAAAGTAAAATAAAAGCAGCTATTCAATAATTGGATGACGTAGATAAGTGTACGGAAATAAACGACGTGTATCAATTTACATAATCTAAATCTAAGCACTATGTAAATATCACATTGTATATTTAACGATATCAGTTTTAAATAAATAAAAAATTCAAACAAATACTAGGTATTAATTTAACACTGTATATAAGACCAGTGATCCGCCCCGGCTTCGCCCGGGCACTAATTATGTTGATCCGATCGCTACCACAGGAACATCCTCTAGGCCAAATTCGATGAAACTCCCTTGATGGTTGGCATTCCACTGCGGCTTTCGCATAATTTGCCTCAATACTACCAAACCAATAAGGGGGTCCTTCATCTCCAGAACGTCTGGTGTTCCGGATGTTCAATTATAAAATTAAAACAGTTTAGGTGCAATAAGCGGATCCATTTCCGCAGTTAGTAAAACAATTAATTTAATAAATTAACCAACAAATTAATTAATTATTATTAAAGTAATTATATAGTTACGATTGTTATACATTTATACAATAAATTGTTAATTACTCTCAATAAATAAATAAAATACCAAAAACAACAAGGTAATAGCTACATATATTTGATTAATTTCGTACTTGGCTTTTTAATTAGTCGATTAATTGAGAATGCATGTAAGCACAAAGTCCGCCACTTCTACACATTGTTTAGCTTCGTTCCTTGTCATAATGGCCCCAGGTCATAATGGAACAGCCATGCATATACAAACATGAGCGTGAAAAACATACCCTCCTAAGTCGGGTGAGAAACGTAAAGGACTTCTTGGTCGAACAAAATCGGGCCATACAAGGGTATCTCTCAATTTGTATGTTAGAACGTCGACCGTGACGATATAATGGTTTGCCACTTTAATTGTATTAGAAAAAAAATCAGGCCGCAAATTGCCCAGACGCACTTGGCCCCGGTCGCTTGCGAAATCACCAAACTATCATAATACGTACAGTGCCTCTTACGCGGTTACTGACCTACGACAATGAGAACGGCGAATGTGTGGAGTCGACGGTTGTTTTTTATCCTTGTTTGTTTACGATATTATTAATTAGTGATATACTAACTAATATGGAGAATTAAATTTGCATTAAGTATCACCGTCAGTGAAAACCTCTAGAAAGCGTGACAATGATTTATTTTGCGAAGCGAGATGCGTAAGATATTTTTGTTAGCACTTCCGCCGTGATAATGAAAGCGTGTGGTACGTGATATAAAAAAACTATAGACAAAATTAAAAATAGAAACTTGAGAAATAATTACATTAATTTTTCTTAGTTAAAACAATTAAATAACATTACTATATATACAAAAAGAACAAATACTGGGTTACCTATATATTTAAGTACCTTGAAATCTTTTTATTATTGCAATAGACATCCATTCTTTTGTTGTTCAAAGACTTTCATTTATGCGTAAATACAGTAAAACATGTGTGTTGCATAGTCTTTAGCATTACTGACTCTACTGTTTCCAGTATTTTGTGATACATTATTAAACAAAAAAATAACTTGAAATTATTTGTTGAAAGACATAATTTAGGTAATACGTATATATTATTACTATATTTATAGATATTTGTTGATATGATATAAACAAATAACTGTAATAATGAATAAGTATTTCGAAATTCAAAAAAAGTAATCCATAAAAAAATTTAATGAAGCAAGCAGTGGAGTCTCCACAAGCGTCTCTGTTCCGGTTACATAATGGCCAGTTTACGTATTCAAACGTGTTTTTTTCTTACGTTTCCTTTCGTTCTGTGCCGTTAGCTAAGCGGGTCAGGTTCACGCGACGCTCGTGCCTTTTTGTTTATTTATTTCTATTTTTGTAGGCGAAGGCCTCTCCGCGACACCGAATATGTGTCACCTACAAATAGCACGCATCGTTCAAGGCATGGCTAACGCTTAGTTGTTAATTTACACCGATGAAGTCCAGCCCTTAGTTCTACAAACACAATCGAAGCGAAATGATCTCTAAAAGCGAAAGGTTTGAGTATTGTTTTACTGTACTAATTTAGAGCCACTAGGATTTGTTATTTCAATTTAATAAAAATATAAAAAATATTTAGACATATAAGAATTTGTAATTACAATAAATTCGCATCGCAATTAACATACAAAATTTAAGTACCTGTCAACATATCTGTGAAGTAATGAATGTGGTTTTTTTTTACCCGACTGGCGCAGAAGTTCGGTAATGCTTTTCGTGCACAAGTTTGTACGTTTGTACGTTCCAATTCCGACCCGTAGCCCAAAAGACTTGACCGATTTTGACGAGTAACGGAATACCATAAGTAATAAAATGATGTGAGTAATGATGATATAACTAGTCAGTCGAATTTTATTTTTGTCTAAGTAACTGGTACATTTTATAAAGTGAATCTGAATTTCGGAAAGGGCTCCAACGATTTTCATGAAATTTTGTATTAAGATTCGATTTTTATTTTTAAATTTATCTACATGGGTGTTTTGTTCATAAAAACGTCAAAAAAAATGTAAGCAATTAGTGTAAAAACAGCGCCATCTTTTGATAGGTTTTTGCATTATCTATTGTTGGAGCGTTGACCCTCAAATTTTGGTTAGAAAGCGCTATATTTAAAAAATACGATCTTGCATATAAAAAACAACGCAGAACGAAGCTGCGGCCTACAGCTAGTAAAGTTTTAAACGAGTACACTACTGGACGTGGGCCTCCCCATTGATCCCCACAAAGATGCCCTGCCTTTATCCAGTGGACCCCGCAAGTTTAACCAGATCATCGTCGACCCGTACGTGGCCGCCATTCTAGGCGGCCACGTACATCGCCATCTGCCATTCGTCCTGCGAGATGTGTCCGGCACACTTGCTTTCTGGCAGTTGTAGTAAAAGCTGTTTAGGCTTGACTGTACATGCCCAAACGCGATGTTGGACAAGGTTTTGTGTGTATCTATATAAAAGTACTTATTATTTATTTTGAACATTATTTTAAAAAAATCCAATAACACGGTAGCATTTAATAATTATTAATTTTGACTGCACGTTCAGGAAACAATTCACCGAAAGCCCTTGATGTCACTGCTACAATTTATTGATGAAGTAAATCAAAATGTAACAGTTAGTCTCATGAACATTTGTTAGCAATGTCTGAAGCATTTACAAATATGGTAAGGTTCTTTCCAAATAATATGAGTTGATTTTATTAATCAAGTACATAAGTTTAAAAATTTATTGCTTGTTTTAAAAAATACATGTAAATCATTTTAATCGCAAGCTTTACGACTGGTCTTATACTTATACTTATGAGGGCGGCCTCATCCAGTGGACTCACGCAACTTCCACCCAAATCATCATCGTATGGGAAGCGTGAAGTAAAATTAGCTCTGTGTTTCGTCTGACGAGTGTGGTTCCGGAGTTCCTTTTCCCTTCCTATCATTTTCTAATAAGGAAAGGATACAAAAAGGTAAAGGATTTGAGGAGAGGGGATGGATAGCAAAATTAAATATCCTTTCCCCTCTATCCATAAAAGGTAAGCAACGTAGATTACTTAATACAAGGTCAACCGATTGCTGGACTCCCACCTTCTTCTCTAAAAAACGCCTAGTAGTAATGCTTTTTCGTTTTATATATGTGGCCATTCTAAAAGCCCTATCGATAATCCCTTCTACGAGCAATGTGTCCGATCAATTTCCATTTGAATTTAAGAATTCTTGGGTCATTGTCGTTTACCTTGCGCGGTGATACGGATCGTATAATTCGATAACATATTTTTTAGTAAACCTGAGCATACCTTTGAGACAAAATATAATTCGTTTGGCGTAAAAAATGTGGCATAAAAAAATTACAAACGGACCTATACAAGATTTTTGCTCGTGTCACTCTGAATGAAAAAGTTTTACAGTAAAAAGTTTTTAATTGATTTAATTTTCCTCCTTTCATTCTTAGAACTATTATTTATTTAGAATACAATATCTAGGTGACTAATAGTCCTAAATGGTTGGACTATTGGTGTCACGCAAAAACGACTGAATGTTAAGAAAAAGTCAAATTGACTGTAATACTAAATCCGTGAAATTAATAGGTTTTTCAATGAAGTCACGACAATTGTTTCTAGTGATGTTCTTGGTTTTAATCGACTATCATTAAGTAGATTGGATATTTTTTTTAACTTGTTTAGCCGTCTTTTACGATATTTGGTAGGATAAATTGTTTTTCGCGTTTATATATGTCCTTTCCATTGTGACCTCTAAACCAAAAACCTCGCCGAAATCGGCCAAGCCGTTTAGACGTGTTGTGTTCGTATTCTTTGTGAAAATGTTTTGTTTAGCTCATGACGTTGCATAAAACACATATACAAGTGAAAATAAATCATTAAAATGTCAGTAATTGTATATTCAATCGGGTATTTTGGGTTTTCAAAGTAACTACTACCATTATGTTGTGATAAACGTATAATATATTTTTATCTTTTATCTTCCTAGAATAAATAAGAATGTTGCCATTGTAAATGTTAGAACTAATAACACCGTAACAAAACCTTGTCAGTAATTCGTATCGCTGAAAGTATCTTCAATTGATCAAAGGTCAACATAGACGTAATAAAGCTTCATTACAGGTATTAATTAAATTAAGATGTAATTACAATACTCGAAACAATCCTAATGATGTTATTGACCTCAAACATGCAATGCGATTCACAATTCTGAGAATGTGGTAAAATAAAAAAATCATTGCTTCACACTTTGACATAATCTCGTTGTCGTTATTATTTTTTAATACAATAAATCTTTTTATTTCGGGTTTATCGATATCGATCGATAAAAACATCAACTTTCGATTGACATCACTAATTTAATCAAGTCGTATTAACTATTTATATAGCCACACTATTCTTACCGTGGGTTTACGCCGAAAACATTCACATCAAACATATTGCCATCTCAGTTTTTTCAGGGAGACAGATAGAGAGAAAGACAACCATGTGTTATTTCACATTACTTCCCAAGTTTAAGCCGAATCTTATAAGCAAACGAACCGCCTTATCTGAAGACATTACTATCATCCATGAAAATTTCCAACAACAAATAAAATAAGCAGTAAGACTACACTGCAGACAGTAAATTGAACTAGTGATAATTGTCCACTACTGGACGGACTAGTCCCCTATAGATCGTCACAAAGAACTGCCCCCTGTCGCCCTTATCCAGTCGTCTCCCGCCACCTTGACTAGATCATCGGCCCGTCTTGTCCTAGCTACGCTGCGTCGACATGTACGTGGCCGCCATGCTAGGACCTTTCTGGCTCATCGGCCATTCCTTCTCCACTGTATTTCCTTATGGTGTTAGGTAACTAGCACCTCGATCACAATTTATAAATAGGTTTTAAAGATCATTAGCCAATTTTCTACTTGTTAACTTTCTTTTAATTACACACTAAAGTAATTTTACTGATATTTATTACCCGACTGACACAGTAGGGTAATGTTTGTACGACCGTTGCATTGTTACCTCCTGTAGCGTAAACGGCTTGACAGAGTTAGGAGAGTGCGGTGCTATAGATTCGAATTCTCAGCCGGAGGGTCATAGGTAACTTAATGATTCATTACAAATTATGATATTTATACAGTCAGGTATTTTGGTTTTTAAATGTATTTATTATTTAGGTTTTAAATGAATTCATTTCTTTATTAATAAGTAAACTTGTTCTTTTTTTGTTTTTTTCCGATATTCGTTTAATTATTGATATGATATTAATTTCCCTTGCCCTCTCCAGTCTTAGAGTTTAATTCAGTTTACCATCTTCATATCACACATTAATAAAGTATTATCGTTATAAAACACACACAGATATCTTAAAAAAAACGTTTTCTAACCAATTAACAGATACTGTTGTCTAGTAGACACATACAATAAATATAACGTTACAAAACAAAACCATTATTTATAATTAAACAGTGTTTATTGTTACAAATGAATTAACAATTATTTACCGGTTCTACTATTACAACAATCTACAAGTGTATCAATTAAATGTATGACATATGTACATACATAATTATAATAATTATTTTACGGTGATATAGTACATGACAGCTAAGAGAAGACTCCTATTATTATAATCTAGGAGACCGGCTGCCTGTTCATTGGAGCGAAGAAGAACGGAGTGGAGCGGAGCTGTGCCAGTGTTAACCAATACAATCTTAGCTTCGCTTCAATGGATTTTCGAACTTTAAAAAATCATTAATATCAAAAAGCGGAGTGGAGGAACGGATATAAGCGGAGAAACTGTCCGAATGATTTATCATTTGCTAGGTCTAGAAAGAGATCCTAGACCAGTAGAGTCCGAAACTCCGCTCCGTATTACTCCCTCATTCAATTATTAAGCGTTATTAAACCGGCAGTCTTAACGGGGATTATTATAGTCATACGTAAAGCGAATAAAACATCCTTAAGTCCTAATACATAAGTCACATTATGACAATAATACGGGAACACTAGCAGTTCGATTCCTTAAAGACGCATTTTCTTTTACTTCAAGTGCAAAACTTTCATCAGATATACAGAAATAAAGATTTAACTAGCTGTTGCCTGCGGCTTCGCTCGCATTCGTTTCTTATTTTCATCGTTGGAAATGTTTGTAACTTGATTTCGTATATTACTGGGTATTAAAGACAAAATATGTAAAAAGGTTTTTATTGTCAAAAACAATATAAAATCACACTAATTAAAACGGCTTTACTCACGCGTGGTTCGGTGTATGTACCGACTAGTTTCGAGCCCTTCGGGGGCTCTTCCTCAGGGTGAGTGGGCCTGGCATAAGTTCGCGGTCGAGGCGCACCTCGCACAGTGCGATAATATAATTTTAATATAAAATCACTTTGGTAACTGATATTGTAAGTGAATGTGATAGTTTTTCATCTCCAGAGAACAGTTTCTTTCCTGGAAGCACCTCATGTTCTTTTCTGTACCTGACAATGTGTATGCAAGATTTCATGACGAACGGTTCGTTTACGATGTTACTATCGAGAGACGAGCTATTCCTAAGCTAGCGACTTGTAGTCATGCATTTTTATTGTAATTGTTAATTGTATATGGTTTTACCTCACTGCCCATTCCATATTCATCATCTCTTCCATGTTATTAAACATACGCTAATAGAATGTGCATAAAAAAGAATGACGCAGCTATCTCGTATGTTGCATCAGACTCCTTTTTATTTATGATCATTTTATGCTGCAGTTAGTAGCAAATATAATAATTATAGTAAGCATTTATTAATATTTATTATTTATTTATTTACTGGGATGACCAACAACAATTTTTACGTGATAACTATGGATAATAAGAAGGTTCTCGCGAATATTTGACATTGTACAATGAACATTATTGCTGTGTGAGCAAGTAAGCAGTCTAAACAAAGGGCACGATCTACTATAAACATAAAAATCAATGTTTGTATGTATGTACGTTTGTACTCTATGCGTTCCTAAACCATTGATCAGATTGTGATGAAACTTTGGTAGGGTATTCCGGGGACACTCGCAAAGGTTTGGGGCCCAAAAAAATATATAAATTAAAAAAAAAAATCGTTTTGTTCTCGATTCAGTTCTCAAAAAAACTTTTGCACAATGCTTTGATATTATTGAAGAGATTATACAATCAAACGCTTTTTACTGTAGCATTCCAACGCATGCCAGGTAAAGTATGTCATAAACTGAATACCTACAATAACAAAAAAAAATACAATAGTGCAACAATATTTCTTGCAAGTACCGTCACATCGCGGAAGCTTTGTCGATAATGATAATTTAATTATGTTTATAAAGAACACACGTTCGTACAAGTAATTGTTCGTCTCTCAGTGATTCTGTAGCATCATCATTTTTTTAAAGAATTATTAACTAATTATTTTCTAAGACATTTTATACAATAGATATGTTTCTCATACAAAATCACCGGTTAAGTGTTCAGTGACAGCAACATTCACACATGTCAAATGGTGTAAAAGGGATAGCGTGATTCAAACAATAAGAAAAAAGATGACAGTTTGTCCCTAAAGCGTAAATGTAAACATATGACATGACGTGAGCTATAGATAAAACGTCCTAATTAGGACGCTTTTCGAGTCTTCACATTTCGACCACTAATCATAATCGCATATCTGTCGCCGAAGGAGATGTACGAAGCTTTCAGTATTTGCTTGAAAATTAACATTTTGATTTCGTTTTTACGATGACAAATAAATCATATAGACTGACTCGTTGAATTTTTACTATTCTTTCTTTGAAGTAACTCTTTTTTTATTCAGGCACAATGGGATCACTGCCGCGCGTTTCTGTGGTCACCGGGCAGAGAGTGCCGGCCCCGGCCGCCCCCATCGCCGACATGATGGACAACCTGACAGCGGGGGACACCACCGCTCTCGTCTATGCTGGTAAGATGAAACAGCTCGTATATATCATGGAAATATGTATAATGGTAGGAGGACATAGCCTTTGTTTGGTTTCGTTGGAAATTCGGGTGCATTTTGCAATTTGAGAGCAGGAATTTAAAGGTGGGATTTTTTCACTTTACTGTTTTAGTTAAAAGTTAGTTTAATTTAAGTTAGTTACGTAAAATTGACACGCTCATATAACTGTGCATTTCAACGTAGATCCAAAGCGACTCTATGGCGTTTGAAATAAGGCTGTTATATTTACGAAATTTGTATATTCATTTTCTCAGAAACACCATGTTTCTTTTCAATGGGAGTGGTGTTGGGAGGAAGCGTGAAACCCCCTTGTAATCCTCCCACTTCCTTAAAAACCTGCTCCCGACGTATAAAAGTCTTCGGGGAAATCTTAATCTTAACCCAGCTTTATTGGAGAAAGACATTTGAGGGTACACTCACTACAACCT
>JWHW01029379.1:66661-78717 GCA_000931545.1 Papilio glaucus | reverse complement strand
GATTCTGTAGCATCATCATTTTTTTTAAAGAATTATTAACTAATTATTCTAAGACATTTTATACAATAGATATGTTTCTCATACAAAATCACCGGTTAAAAGTGCAAGCAGTGACAGCAACATTCACACACATCAAATGGTGTAAAAGGGATAGCGTGATTCAAACAATACGAAAAAAGATGACAGTTTGTCCCTAAAGCGTAAATGTAAACATATGACATGACGTGAGCTATAGAAAAAACGTCCTAATTAGGACGCTTTTCGGGTCTTCACATTTCGACCGCTAATCATAATGGCATATCAGTCGCGGAAGGAGATGTATGAAGCTTTCAGAACTCGATGAATTTTTATTATTCTTTCTTTGAAGTAACTCTTTTTTTTTATTCAGGCACAATGGGATCACTGCCGCGCGTTTCTGTGGTCACCGGGCAGAGAGTGCCGGCACCGGCCGCCCCCATCGCCGACATGATGGACAACCTGTCAGCGGGGGACACCACCGCTCTCGTCTATGCTGGTAAGATAAAACAGCTCGTATATATCATGGAAATATGTATAATGGTAGCAGGACTTAGCCTTTGTTTGGTTTCGGAAATTCGGGTGCATTTTGTAATTTGGGAGCAGGAATTTAAATTTTTTCACTTTACTGTTTTAGTACGTAAAATCGACACGCTCACATTGCGTGTTTCTACGTAGATCCAAAGCGACTCTATGGCGTTTGAAATAAGGCTGTTATATTTACGAAATTTGTATATTCATTTTCTCTGAAACACCATGTTTCTTTTCAATGGGAGTGGTGTTGGGAGGAAGCGTGAAACCCCCTTGTAATCCTCACACTTCCTTAAAAACCTGCTCCCGACGTATAAAGGTCTACGGGGAAATCTTAATCATAACCCAGAGCTTTATTGGAGAAAGACATTTGAGGGTACACTCACTACAACCTCCTCGATGGCCATCCTCGAGCGCGATAGTAGGCGTAGGGAGTAGGCGCTCTCCTTGCACTTTTCTAGAGTTTCGGCAACACAGGACATAGCCTGCACCCAATGGGTTCCACATTATCCGGTCTTCCGATTGTAAATAATAAGTAAATACAGAATTTCGTTCGCCAGAATCCTTTGACCTCATCGAATTTCTGTTCTACGAGAATAATGCTCCGCCAGTAAATATTATATATTATATTATTATTATTATTATATTACAATTTGGAAAATAACGGTTAACTTGGCTCTGCTGCGGATAACATCTTTTTCTGATACAAGCTCTCAAAGGTTTCTAACATTTATCTGTTTACGTATGCGGTATACGTCCTATGGTAGAAGGCATTGTGAATGAGCTATGTTTATCTGTGGACTGATATATGCTGAAGATAATGATAATATATATCCTTGCCCTTTTCCCAGTTTTTATATGTGGTCGGCACGGTAGTCGTGTTGGTTGGAAATGGTTCACAACAATAGTCGAATGGCGGATTCGAACCCACGATCATGTTGTGCATTTTCGCAGCCCGTACCCTTAACCTATAAATATGATCTAATAACCAGATGAAACGAGCTGCGTACGTGTGAGCTATGCTGAACTGCAGGCGCGCACTAACGCGCTGGCTCGGGCGATCGCGGCGCACGCGAGGCCGGTCGGACCCAACCGGGATGGCGACTTCGTGATTGCGGTCTGCATGGAGCCCACGCATAAGTAAGTTTTAAAGATTATACAGTGCTAGAGCCCGCAACAACATCTGTTTCACAGACCGGCTTGACCTGAAATACCACGACCTCACAGAAGACAGGCATGTGGCAGAAGTATTCTTTGTTTCATCTAATGAGAGAAGTGCAGGAGGAATTCTGGCCCTCTTCCCCTTCCAACCCTTTTTCATGAAGGAAAGTGGGAAGAGGATTTGACTAGTCTGTACTAATTTCTTGTGCGTATTACACCATTACTTATAGTGTATTATCTTCACCCCAACTGCGGTTTGCTTGCCAAATCATGAATATTGACATCTACTCGATATTAAGGTACTTCTGTAATTCCTTTTTCCAGTACCATAATATCTCTGTTAGCTATATGGAAGGCGGGTGCAGCGTATGTGCCAATGGACCCGAACTTCCCGCAAGGCAGGATCACACACATCTTAAAAGACGCGGAGCCTTCACTCATTATATACGATAACACAGGTAAGGTGTAATTATAGTAGTACATCTATTATCTGATACCAGGTTAGACAGAACTAAATATAAAATGTGTGAAATCTGCACACCCCGAAATGTTGCGGGTAAATATAATTCGTTCTAAATGACTTCGCAATGTCGACAATCCTTAGTGTTTTACATTAAAACATGTTAAACAATAATTTATTCGTTAAATTTTATCACAAAGTGTGCCTGGGATATAATAATAGCAAAAAGTTATAATAGATTGCATGCATTATTACGTCAGGCGTCCGTACGTATTGAGTTTTCTTTTTCAGCAAATCCCTCTATGTTCTCTGGGAGTGGAGTACCAGCGGTGTCATTCGACGAGCTGTCTTCGGAAGCCAATGACCTTCCGGGCGATAAGCCTAGCGACGTAGAGGTGCTGCTGCAGCCGACTGCAGAGAGCATCGCAATTGTTCTTTACACTTCTGGAAGTACTGGTATACCGAAAGGTTTGTTTTATTTAAGTTCGTTCTTCTTGATAGTTAATTAGAATTTTGTACGACTTCTGCCTATATAGCCATAGATGGCGATCCCTTTAGACCAGTATCCAAAACTTCTTTATAAATAAAGTCCGGACGAGTACAGGCCTTACAGGAGGAAATAGCAAATACTACGGGCTTTATAATCTGAGCCAGCGCTACGTAAGGACTTTGGGTAAAACCCTTAATTAGATGAACACAGTGCCCGCAGAATTGATGGTCGATGAGGATGAAATGTCCTAGAATACGTGGGTACAGGTCGACACAGTGCAGGTAGGCCAGATATTTTGTGGGCCAAGATGGTCTAGGCAAGATTGCGGGAGTTCATTAGATGAGGACTGCAGGAAGCTGAACTTTGTGGCATCCAGCAGTGGACGACTTTTGGCTGAAGAGATAGAGAGAGAAAGAAAGGGGTGAAAGGATGAACTGATACTGATGTATAAAAAATTAAAAGCGTCGAAGACATCGCAGACAGATAATCACTTCTAATTAGGACTAATATTGTTCTTTATTAATCCCGAGGAGGGTTGACGTCAGGCAGTCTAATTACTGAGCACGCTTCCCAAAATGCATTCTGTAAAACACCGAGAGGGTGACCACTTTAAGTCTGTGCTTTAGACTGACTAAATTAAGATCTTGATAGCCGATCAATCTCCTGATGCTGCTGATGTTGGAGGTAATGTTGTATGAGTATACAGTTGATCCTGGTAAAACTCTTAATGATGATTATTTTAAGAAAACGGTTAAAGTTAACTGTTAAGAGGATAAGAGGAGATAATGGACATTGCAATTTTAGGCCATTACATAAAAAAAAAGTATAAATGTAAGTGCAAATCCATTAAGTTTTAACTTACAATCACATCAATGCACCGACGACCTTAAGCAAACACTTAGATGACTTAACTTCATGCAATCTTGTAAGTAAACACCACTATGAATACAACTCTCATTATTGTCAAGAACGCAGCAATTATTTTTAAATCAAAAGAAAAGAATAGGTTTTTTAATTTAAGATTTAATGGAATAATAGTTGCGTTATGCTATTGACTTTGTCCGCACATAATTCCTTCGATTCATTTGTATTTTAAATAATACAATAATAATATATAATACATCAGCCTTTCCTAGAATGTTCCCCACTGCAGGGGCACTGGCTTCCTCTCCGAGAGAGGGAAGGTGCCGTAATCCACCACGCTGGCCCGGTGCGGGTTGGCGGATGTCACATTGTCTTCGAATTTATTGGTTCTAAGATATGTTGGTTACGCGATGTTTTCCTTCGCCGTTTTTGGAGCAGTGGCGATGAAATAAATTAACACAAAGTAAGGCGCCTGCCTGTGTTCGAACCCGCGACCTACAGTACCACTGCTCCGTTTGTAGTATAACTTAAATATAAATCTTGGCATCCAGATTCAACAGTGTCTTACTTCTATATAAAAATTAAAAGCCTTATTTCATTTTTTTCTGGGTAATTTTAATAATTACATAATTATCCCCCTGCCATATTCCTACTTAACTGGGATCAGTACAATATGACCTTAATCCATACTGTATAGGTCTTGGCTAAAGTTTTGTACGGCCTATATGATACAATTTTTTAAATATTGTTTCGGATAAAATATTCCAGGGGTGCGCTTGCCATATTCCGCGATCTGCAACCGTCTATGGTGGCAGTTCCGTACCTTCCCGTTCTCCGATACTGAAAGGATCTGCGTTTGGAAGACAGCCCTGACATTTGTCGACTCGGTGTGCGAGATCTGGGGGCCCTTGCTCCACGGCAAGACTATACTCATCCTGTCTAAGGAGACAACGCGTGATCCGCAGAAACTAGTTCGAGTCCTAGCGGAGAATGAGGTAAGTAAAATATAACTATATGCCGTTGAGATGCGATCCTTAAGAAGTATGTTAGACCTGACTTTGCATGATAGGATTAAAAATAGCTTTATAAGGGAAAAGTGTGACTTAAAAGTAGATATTACGACTAGAATCGAGAAAGGTATGCTTCGGTGGTTTGCACAGATTAGTGCTTTACTAAAAAAGGGCGATATAAGTATCCTTAACCGACGAGCAGGTATGGGTAGATGTATGGATATGATATAGATGAACTCGCGAGAGCGAGAGAGAGGATCGCGCGAAATAAAATACATGATTTCTGCCTACCCTCTGAGTTACGGGCGTGAGCGCATTTAGTTATTTATATAGTTCCTATCTTTATATATTTCTTCTCTGCTTGTGTATGTGACTGAACTCCTCCGAAACTTCCTCGACCGAACGACCGATTTTGATGAAATTTTTTTGTGCGTGTTTGAGTGGGTCCCGAGATGGTTAAGATTCACAATTGGATCCGTTAGGTGGCGTTTCCAATGGGTTAAGTGTTTTTTTTGCTTTTTGGCGAATAACGAAAATACTATCAATTTTAAATATTAACTAATTAGACGAACCCACAGGCAAGCGAAAGTTCATGCAAGACAACTGTCTACTGGGACCACTAGGTATTATTAAAAGCTAAAAAGTATCACCTGAAAGAAACTTAAGTTGGTCATGATCAGTAATGACGGCAGTATTTTGTAGGAGGGTGCATCATCATCGCCATATTTCAGCCAATTTATACAAAACATTAATGAATTACATACCTAAACTTTTTATGAATCACTCCATCTATTGGTGAAAACCGTTTGAAGATCCGTTAACTCAAAACTGAGTTCATCGCGTTTAGGGCGGCTAGGAGACATTGATAATATGAGGTGATATTTTCAGGTACAACGTCTGGTTCTGGTACCGACGCTACTCCGGTCAATTCTGATGTACCTCTCTCTAAATCGCAATGATAGGCCGCTGCAGTCCCTGAAGCTATGGGTCTGTTCTGGTGAGACGCTCAGTAAGGAACTAGCAGGGCAGTTCTTCCAGTACTTTGGAGATAATGAAGGTTACAAGCTAGCCAACTTCTACGGAAGCACAGAGGTTATGGGCGACGTGACCTTCTATGTTCTAGAACGATCTGAGCAGTTGGATACACATCCTACGATACCGATTGGTAAGTACTTGTTTACGTAGGCCAAATTAATGGAATTAAAGGACAAAAAATTTAGGAAGCTGTAAAATTCGGTGATGGCTGTCTGGATGGATAAATCTATTATATGTATTGTAATAATTTATATTAAAATTGCAAGAAACCACATTTTATTCTTGCAATAAGTTCGCTCGAAGTTTCGTCCAAATCGCAACTACCAACGTCATTATGAACGAACGAATGAATAATAAACAAAAATAAATAAATTAACAGGAAAGCCGGTCGACAACTGTGCCATATACCTCCTGGATGGAGAGATGAACCCAGCGCGGGAAACCGAGCCGGGCGAAGTGTGGGTCGCAGGCAGCAATCTGGCGGCGGGCTACGTCGGCGGACAGGCGCCGGAGAAGTTCTGTTACAACCCCCACGCCTCGCATCCCGGTAACATTGTCTAATCCTGATAATTCATTTTATATCAATACCTTTACGACAGAGCTTCAAACGATTTTTTTTTATTGTATATTTTCGGATTCGAAAAATATCTTATAACAAAAACAAAATACTCATCCTTTAATTAGAATGCCAGTACCACAATAGATGGCGCTATATGACATAAGACTTAACATGTTTTTAAGATGACGTGAATTCAGACGATGAGAATGTTCATTTTCAGAGATCAAAACATTTTTTTGTGATTGTTTTCGGCAGTGTGAAAGTGATGCTAGAAATTACATCTATACAAGTGTAGTGTGCCAAGTTGAGTTGCTCAATCTATAACAGTGTGTAATAAGCACATATCCCAACAGATTTCAGCAAGCTGTACCGCACCGGAGATTTCGGTGTACTGCACAAGGGGATGATCCTGTACGCGGGGAGGACCGACTCGCAAGTCAAAATCAGAGGTCACAGGGTGGATTTATTGGAAGTGGAAACGGCGGTAGCAGCAGTGGAAGGAGTTGAGAAAGGTTAATATTCTAAATTAAACATTATAGTTAATTAGTAGTAGTATAGTTTATTCAATATCAAGATAGAATTTTTGTAAACAAAGGTTACACCATACCTTTCATGTTAATATTTGTAAATTCCAAAATATTATCGAAAAACAATTTTTTCTCGCATTATCTTATAACATTAGCTATCGTTATTATACAATTTCACTTCAAAATTACATCATTTCCGATGAAAGTATAAAAAGTGTAATAACCGCCGATAAAGTGACGATTTCGCGGTTAATTAATTTAGAATAACAGGTAAATGTCCCACCCCGGCTTCGTAGAGTAGCACTAAGCATCAATGAAAACACGCGTGCCGACAGCCTAATTGACAAAATATGATGGAAGTATTGTCTATAAAATTACACCGCCATCTGTTGGAAATTTATAGAACTTATAAATAATTATAACATTTATTTTGCAATAAAAAATTCAAAAAGTCTTTTGATAATATTCGGCCAAAGTAGTTAGACCATGAGAAAGCTATTTGTCGTTAATTATTAATTTATGTTTTTCCTTAGGTGATATTGTTGAATCTTCTACAACCTCAATTAATTATATTTTATAATAAATGTAATATAAAATAGAACTATGTACTCACAGCGGTGGTCCTCTGCTACGGGCTGGACCGCGGCGATCCTGAGGTCCTAGCCTTTGTGACCACGCAGCCTGGCGCACGGCTCGCGGCGCACCACATTGAGGCAGCCCTGAAGAACTCGCTCACACATTACATGATACCACAGGTAACCACAGCTATCTTTATATAAACTTGACAAACGAGCAGGTAGTTCGCCCTTCAACGATCGTATGGAAACGGTGCTGCTTCTCGAATTATAGAACGAAACTATTGGTTAGTTATTCTGTTTTTTATAAAAGAAGGCGGCGATCAAGTAAGGGGTTTCTGTGATTTAAGGGACCACTGCAATTAGCAGATGACTTGCAAGTATGTACGTTGCCTGCCTTTAGGTATTACAGACGAGGAATCTTATTAAAGTGAGGAAGAGGAGAAGGATATGAGAAAAGAGGCTTAGACTGTCTATTGACGCGGAGCGACGAAGTGGAGCGGAATTATTGCGGAGCGGAGTGTGACTGTACTGGTCTAGGCCGAGATCACACGATGAGTAATTCGAAGCAAGCGGATAGTTCAGGTTCTCCGCTCCGGTCCCGATACTCAATTTATAAAATGTATTATTTTAATGTATTTTCTTATGCGTTTCTTTATACTACAGGTAATAGTTATCGAGAGTGTTCCCCTGTTGGTGAACGGCAAGGTGGACAGACAGGCGCTTCTTAAGATGTACGAGAACACCAATAACAACGGTAAGATAATGCACAATGTCTTACGACATTTCACGATAGTAATAAATGGTTCTTTCTTCTTCTACTTACTTTTAACTTCTAGATCAATATTTTCAGCGTTGAACTTTAGAAACAAAGAAGTATTTCCTTTTTATAGTTAGATATAGAAAAAACATAATGCATACTATAATTAAAATATAATTAGTACCAATAACCAACGAGCACGTGTGCGTACGAAGGTAAAAGAAGCGCGAGAGGTGTATAAGGATTGTGTAAAATGTATTCTGTAATCTCTGTCTACTTCTCTGGGTTATTTTATTTATATTACACGATTACTTACAGATGACTCGGAGATATCTTTCGATATTGACTACACGGGAGTGGAACCAGAGAAGTTAGAGGCAGCTAAGGTCCTCTTCGAAACAGTTGGGGAGGTACTCGGGAGGGCGGCCAGAGGGGCGCTCTCAGTCAGAGCGGGCTTCTACGAGCTAGGAGGGAACTCTCTCAACTCTATTTATACTATTACTAGACTGAGGGATAGAGGATATTACATCGGTAAGTGTTTAACAATTACGCTGTTAAAATATGTTACCAGTTATAGCGTAGTACGTTTTATATGACTGCTAGCGCCATCTATTACGATAAAAGATTAATATTAGCATGTCGGTAATGCGAATATCGCCTTATGTGTCTAGAAGCCATAACATAATATTAAGAATTATAAAATAAAATATAAATCAAGGGATAAAAAGAAATAGAAAACTTTTAACTAAAAAACAAGCATAGAAAGAGATAGCAATTACTATGAATCCTAATCGCATTTAGTCTATTGCCATACATTTGGAGCCACCTAGACAGTACGTCAAAGCTTGCGACTGGCAATATTTACTATACATTGTAACAAAATCGAATTGACAGAGATCAGCGACTTCCTGGGAGCTGCCAATCTGGGCGATGTACTGTCCCATCTGAGCAGCGGTCCGGACCACGAGACCGGCGGCAAAGACCATAAGTTTAAAGCCGTGCCAATGTCAGATGCTCACGAGCAGCAAGTTATCGAGTAAGTGTCATTTTAATTCTCTACAGATAATCCAGAAGAATGACATAGTCCCTCTGTGGTGACAGCAAATGTGTGGATGGGCCGAGTCTGAAGAAGTATCACCACCTTACAGAAGGAAGGCGTGAAGTACAGGAGGTTTGCGTTTTGTCTGATGATTGAGGTGGAGGAGGCCCAATCCCCTTGTAATCCTTTCCTTCTCCCATTTTTGCTATACCTATCCTATTTCGCAAACGAGCAAGCGGTTAATCTGATGTTAATTAGCCGCTACCCATAGCTTCCCGCCAGAAACAAATGAGTTGCACATGCGTTGCCTACCTTTAATGGACAGAGGAGTAGACAGAAAGAGGATATTTCCATTTCTTATTCATTCTCCCCTGCCCAATCCTGAAATGATCCTTTTTCCCTTCGCGTTCTATTCTTATTAGAAGTTCATTGGGAAGGGGAAGAAGGCTAAAATGGGGCCGTGGAATTCATCCTCTACTCGTCCAGTCCCTTCCCATCTATTCCTAATAAGGATAGGATGGGATGGGAAACGGAAAAGGACTTAAATTGGGCCTCTGGAAAAAAATCCTCTGTCTTGCATATGTCGCCGAAGCTCTACCACTATTCTGGTCGCACTATAAGGACAAACCTAGGTCCTTGGAATAATTCTAAATTAAAAGACACATAATATTATAACTATTTGTTGTTTAGTATGATAGTGTCGTCGTTCTACGAGAAGGCGGAATTGGAGCAGTTCCTGAAGCACGAGATCACGACTGACGACTACGCGCACTGCGTCCGAGCCTGTTGGGCGGCGCTGCTGCAGGCCAGGCTTAGCGTCGTTCTAGAAGATCGTGAGTATCACTAGTCTTCGAGAAGACTATTCCTTATTCTCTTGTAACCACGTCGAAATTGAAAGGTTATATTTTTCATAGCCGCTTTTCTTTAGCAGCAAGAAAGAAGGGGAATTTTGGACATAGAATAATTTACGGTGTAGAAAAATTGACATTTTCATAGTAGAAGGAGCAAAGTTGATCACCGGGTGATACTTGACGATCACCACCCATCAATATCCACAACTATCAAGAAAAACGAGCCAGTTTTTTTTAGGCGGCACGTAGCTTAGTAAAGGAGAGGAAGGGATGGGAAAGGGCAAGACATGTGGCACATCACTCATAAGACCAAACGCAAAAGAAAAAGTATTTCTTCTGTGAGGTCCTGTTACTTCTTTTATTTGTTAATTTGTACAAAAGCTGTTGTTGCTGGCTCTACCAATTTAATAACGAGCCTGGGTCCACACGTTAAGGCAGATGTTTATCATCAGTTCAGTTTCATATATGTACTTACATGATGTTTGCATTTTATTTATTTAAATGATTACCATGATTAACTAAAATCAACATGTTTTCAGACTCAGGAACACCAGTAGCAGTTGCATTGAATTTCGATGCACGGGAAGAACCTGAAATTGAGTTACACGGAGGTCTTGCCAAAATTATGACCTTCCTTGAGTTTGTAGAGAGCTCAGTGAGAGATACTATGTTGCCTGAAGGCAAAGGTAGGTTGTACATTTATTTATTAATCTTTCCTATCCTAATTGTCACAATGTCACAGATGTCGCTTACGTAGTTGTCAGTTGAATCAAATTTTGAATACATATGACTCACCTAACTATATTATACTCAATAATAATGTGAAATTTCTTGTTGCTTCAATTATATCAAGGACAACTTGAAGGCTTGGGAATTCTTATTACGGGAATGCTTTAAGGGTTCAGTTTGTTATATGGTCTTTGTATATATGATATACATAATTATTGAAAAAAATGGTCCTGCGAATCGGATATTTAACAATGTTTTGATATCTAGGAACGATTCTGCACTCATTCATGATGGCGACGGCGGTCTCACTGAGCCCCCAAGACAACGTGGCTGCGATACGAGCCCTCGAACATGCTACCATGAGGATTGCACGTGACAGACGGTTCCATGGAGTTTTTACTACCAACACAAGCCCGTTGACTCAGGTGAGACAATTACATTGCAAATCGAAACATTTACAAATGATGGACTCGGATTCTTAAACTGCATTGGTAGAGTTCCGCAGGGACAACAGGGGAAAAGGATAGGAAGGGAAAAAAGGACTAAAATTAGGCCTCAGGCACCACAGTCATCAGGCGAAAGGCAGAAATACTTCTACTTGACGCTTATCTTTAGTGAGGTCGTGGTATTTCACCAGTCGAGCCGACCCTTTCATGCAACAGATGTTGTTGCGGACTCTACTACTGTTGTTGTCACTTCTTTCTACAGTTCTCAGATGTCTGAATCTATCAGATAATAGTTTTTTCTATCGATTTCCTAAACTAAAATCTAATTTAAATATTGTTTACAGCAATTGGGAACTGACGTTCTTGGCTTCCAAACTTTGCTGGATTACCAAATAAACGATTACATCGACCCCAACGGAGACAGGATCTTTGGAAAGGCGCCTGACGACATGAGAGCTATCGTCTGCTGGAAGCCTGTCGAATAGAGTTGCTATTTACAAAAATATCTTTACTCTATGGTATTAGTAACATTAAGACATAGACTAATGCACTTCCTAATAGAATTAAACACATCCAAAGTAATAGCAGTGTTATAATAATTTTGTTTTTTTAAACATAAGTTTTTTTAAACTGATTTTCAAGTTGTATTTTTCTGGCCAGTCTCTTACAATATAATTGAAATTCTATAGAAAGTAAAAATGCAATTAAAGGAGTAACGAAAAGGTGGATTCATAGCTTTTTATCAGAAAGATTGGTCTTAAAATACTGTTTTAAAGCTGGACACTCTAAGTAGTAAATGCTTGTTAAGGCTTTTTGGCTGGCACTAAGTTGTAACTTCTAAGTTAAAATAATATAGTGTGATATATAGTGGTGTATTTTAAGATATATTATCATATTTACTACAAATGGTAAGATTATATTTAAATTACAAAACGTTTAGTTTTGGTTAAACAATAATAATAGTACAAAATTAATTCATTTATTAAAAAATTATTAAAAAAGTA
>JWHW01029379.1:49553-62800 GCA_000931545.1 Papilio glaucus | reverse complement strand
TCAATAAGGTTACCAGCATCGACATCTTCGAAAATTAGTAGTAGTATTGTTCATGAACCACACATCTCTTATTAGTATAAGAAATGTGTATAAAACGATGATCTAATCGATTTACATTTTGAATTTTGAACTTGCCTCCACCTCCGCAAGTACGCGCGGAATCATACCGCCTCCGCAACATTTTTATGGATTTGTAACGGAGGTTTATTTGCGTTGACATACAATGCGCAAAAAACGAGGCGGTCAAGTGAGCGGCTGAGCGTTGCGAGCCAGTGGCTTGTTTGTGGGAACACGACCAGCGAGAAGGGGTAGAACAGGCAACGCATCTGTTACTCATTAGCTTTTAACAGATGCCTATGAGTGGCGGTCACGTGACATTAGATGAACCGTTTGTTTCATTGCCACCTTCTATTAAAAAAATAACTGACTAGTGCACGCGTACCATAGCACCAATTCGCATAGTTATATCAATCAAAATCCGGCAATATAAACACAGTAACGACCCGAACCTAGGCTCTCGAGGGAGCCCTCTAGCTTAGTTATTCTTAAACGAGGTTTAGGGTAACCTCCCTACGCGCTCTGCAGCTTTAATTCCGATGCAGCTGTAGATGCCTCGTCCAGGACAAGTGACAAGTTAATCACTCAGTCAAAAAAAGGTGACATTAGTAACACTTACATGGCAGCGTATCGGAAGCACAGCACAGCGGTGAGCGCTGCGACAGCGAGGCAGAGCAGCAGCAGCGGCGGCGCGACCGCTGTGACCAGCTGCCGCGCCACGCTGCGCTGCGGCAGCGAGCGTCGTTCCGGTGCCGACCACTGCCGCGTGTCTAGTGCACGTGTACTAGTGGTGCGACTAGTGTTCGGTAGCTCCGTCAAATATTCCAAATGCACCGTGGAACGTGGCTTATATATCGTATTATACTGTAAGGTGTTTAAAGTGATAACTGATGGGGAATTAGTGACGAGAGTCAGATGAGACAACGTCAGAAACGAAGATGTATGTATATATATCACAGAAGTATCTATTACTGTTCTGGTCAAAGTCTGGTCTGGTCAAAGCGGTCGTTGTATTTATAGGTTAGTTCCATCGTGATACTACTAAGATCTCAAAAAAGACCGAGAATACAGATTGAAGCCGATATACATTTGCATTTCATCTTATAAATAAGGTGACGCAGATCCTATCTCCTTCCCATCTTCTCTTCTTTTATATATCTTCTAGTTTTGAGTAATACGACGAGTCCCCGAATAGGTAGATGATTTATTTGGCTAAATGCACTAGTTTTAATTGAGAGGAAAGTTGGTTCACAAGGAGGAACATTACATTATCCAACTCTGCAGTGTGTGAGCGAGAAAGCAAGTATCTCCCCTCCTCCGCATCGTGGCAGTAAGACGGTGCGTACCTCTCTCTCTTTCATATATGATGCTGTGTGATGATGATCAGCTACATTAGCATTAGGCAAGCAACATCAAGTTAAACCTTATGCTAGTATGCTTCCTTCTATCATAAAAATATTTTGCATATTATTATCATAGAGGGAATAAAACACCTACCAGTTCGAAACTACACCAATCCAGAGTAAAACCGGCGTCACGGAACAGCCTCTCGACCGTGGTACGTTTGTACTCCCTGGGACAGCTGGGCAGCCGGGATAGAGGACGTACTTCCTCCCGCAGTCTCTTTAACTCTGAAGAGAACGGCATGGAACTTCCAAGACGCACCACCAAGCTGGAAGAACGTTATACTTCTTTAAGTTTCATTTTAGTTTGTTGATCTGCATCCGTATTGTGCTAGTACATTTGTGTGTTGTCTTTCGATTTGGCGTTTTTGTTACCAATCGTGTTGTCATATACTTTGTTTGTTTTTTATTTATAGAAGAAGGTGGCAAACGAGCAGGCGGATCACCAGATGTTATGTGAACGCTACCCACAGACATCCGCAATAAGCAAATATGTTGCAGATGCGTTGCCTACCTTTAATGGACAGAGGAGGGCATAGACAGGAATAAGGATATTTCCTTTTCCCCCGTTAACCCCCTCCCCGTCCAATCCTCTTCCCGTTCCCATCCTATCCTTATGAGGAAACGATGGGAAGGGGAAGAGGACTGAAATTAGGCCTCCGGCACCTCACTCATAAGACGAAACGCAGAGTACTTCTACATCACGCCTGTTTTCTGTGAGGTCGTGGTATTTCACCGGTCGAGCCGGCCCATTCGTGCAACAGATGTTGTTGTTGCGGGCTCTACCAGTATAAAACAGTTTTGACAGTAGGCCGTCATTACGAAACCATTATAAAAACATTAAAATAGTAAAATGTAGACCAAATATTTATGTAAATGCGCCCCATTTTCAACATCCGCTTGGTTTACTGGTAAATAATGCCTTAAGACGATTAGTCTGCCGTTTGTAACATCACTACTGTTAGCGTGGGTTTACACTGCCGACATTCACACAAAACATATTGTCGTCTCAGTTTTTTCAGTGAGAAAGACAGAGAGAAAGCTTTTATCGTGACATGATACATGCATATACACAAATAATTATATTCAACGAAAATTATATCTTCAAAGTTTTCTTGACAAATACTTGATGACAGATGGGCTAAGATCAGCGATTCTTAAATTTTTAATAGCAACGGAACATTTAAAAAAAATATTTTATAGATACCATGCTTTTTGACCAATCTAGACTAAAGAAGCTTAAAAATAAATCAAACTGGAAGTAATTCAACAATCTACGTTCAATACGCGACGCGATAACTTCGAGATTTTTAAAAGATAATAATAAAATTTTGGGAAATTATTCACACACGGCCATCTGATCACAAACTAAGCAGAGCTTGTACTATGGAAACCAGATAACTGATATACTACATATACTCATTTTCTTTTGTAAATACATACATAAATAGATAATTACACCCAGACTCAGAACAAACAGACATGTTCATGGACACAAATACTATTTTAAAAAACTCACCCTTCCCCGTCACTGGGCTTCAGAGGCAGCCGGGCTCCCAGATCGATAGCTGAGGATAGGAAGGTCGGATATAGATCCTGCTTGCTCTCTGTCCATAACTTCATCCTTAAGATGTCTTTAAGACGTGTCATTCTGAAAGAAAAGAACGCAAGTCTCAATTATTAATCGCCACAAAGATCAATTCCTTGGTGCCCTCATCCAGAGCAATCGCGCAACCTTGACCAGATCATCCATCCCATCTTGAGGTCTACCAACGCTGTCAACCTATATGTGGCCGCCATTGCAGAACTTTTGGCTCTCCGTTTTACGAGCTTTGCCATCTCCCTTTCTATCGCCATATGAGCGACCTTCCTTCGCATGTTGCTAATAGTGACGATGAATTTACCAGGTCTGAAGCTGAACATCATGAGCGGAATTCAGACGACCGGATCAACAACTTTTTCTGCACTGATCGAAGTTTTTCGTAAGTTATTTCATGCAATTGTTTAATACAACGCATATAGCAACTGCGAGCGCGGCGAGCGGCTCGGGAGCTGCACATTCGCGCATTTGCCAGATCTGGACGCACCCTTATCTACATTTTTTCGGTCTATCCATAAACAAACGAATAACGTGCAATAAAGAACTCCGTTTTAGAAATCTTGTGTTAACCTGTGATCATCCAGGAGATCTTCTACGTTCAAATTATCTATTTTCAGTTCCACTTCGTGACGCGCCATATTTTCTTTAGGATGTATCTTCAGGACGATCAGAACGCGTCGGGTCTCGAAGTCCTGACGATTGAGACCGATTACCTCGAGCTGAAAGAAGATCAAAATATTTGATCTTCCTTAGATTTCGTGTCCTTATGAAACTTCCTTTACAGATTTTTGGTGAAGCAGGGCTTAAATCCTGCTATATTACTGCTGCCGTGATAGTATAAAATACGGCACAAGAAATGTATACCCACGTCTGTTATTTGATCAGGACCTTGTATTAGATTAGATGTGTTAGATTAGATTTAATAGTCCCAAATTTAAATTGTGCAACCCACTTGTGATTTATCAATGTTATACGTAACTTCTAACATATAATCTAGACCATGACTAAATAACAGATTAGGGTATAAATTTCTTATGCTGTTTCTTAGACCATAACTATGGATTCGTTACCACGCACTACTGCGTAGAAAAATGGCAAATCAACAATTATTGCGATATAAACCAGGGGACTAGGTGTGTGATTTTAGTGGGTTTGCATTGTACTTGCGGACATTTAAAGGGTAATAATTTTTTTTTTTTATATGGATGAAGGTGGCAAACGAGCAAGCGGACCTGATGTTAAGTGAGCGCTACCCATAGACATCGGCAACAAGGAAACGTGTTGCAGATGCGTTGCTTACCTTTAATGGAATGAGGGGGGCATAGGAGGTAAAAAGGATATTTCCTTTTCCCCGTCAACCCCCTCCCCGTCCAAATTTTGTGAAGGGATAGAATCCAGTCCATCCTATCGTTATTAGGAAAGGGTGGAAAGGTGAAGAGGACTAAAATTAGTTCTTCTACTTGACGCCTGTTTTCTGTGAGGTCGTGGTATTACACCGGTCGAGCCGGCCCATTCGTACAACAGATGTTGTTGCGGGCTCTACCACTGTTATATTTATTTGTAATGCTGACTCACCATTGTGACGTCGACGTTTCGTAATGCATTACATACGTAAAGCGTATCGTGAAGCATGTCATTGAGCATACATAAAAAATAATACATACAGAATGAAAAATAATAGTTGGTGTTCAATTACCTATATGTCTCGTTTGTAATAAATACGTATATTTAGCATGACTAATATGAATTTAACGAACTGTGATCAGACCGATCAAAGCTTGTTAAATTCATTCAGCTTGTTTCATTCAATTCATCATTAACGAAGTGGTTCACTATTATTTTAGAAATTGTCAGATTCCACATTGTTCATTGTAATTGCATTCTATTTCTATATCAAGTTGATGGTAATAAAAAGGACAGCTAGTGTTTGTCACTTAAGCTTGAATGTGACGTAAACTATAGAAAAAGCGTCCCGGTCTTCGGGTCTTCTGAGAGACAGCTAATGACATATCTGCTCTACTTTTTATATTATAATATCATTGTTATATACAAAGTCGGTCAAGTGTTCCAAAGACAGTGACCGTTGCATTAATTCACACATTATGTCGAATGATGTAAAAAGGATGGCGTAATTGAAATAATAAGAAAAAAGAGGACGGCTAGTGTTTCTCACGTACGCGTAAACGTAAAAACGTTCGAACTCGGAACGTTTTCGAGTTTTCACTTCTCGATCGTTAATGACATATACCTGCAGCATTATTGTATTATATCATTGGCTATAAATGTAACAAAACTCACAGTGATTGACGACTCCGTGCCCCGTGGCGGTGTACCGAAAATAAATCCAGAATGATGTCGACTGCTGTACACGTAGCGAAGCCATAACGGAAGCTCCGGCTTGCCCTTTAACGATGCGTGGAAACGGTACTGCTCGTCGAATTCTACAAAAAAAAAACAACTGATCAGGGCTGGCCCTAGGGTAAAGCTAGAGGAGCTAGGTCGGCTAGGAGGAGGCGCCGGTAACAAGGGGCGCCAAAACACAAGAGAAGACGCGCCAAGAGAAGGGCTGCCCAAAGCGAGATTCTCTTTTGTCGCCTTTTTTGTTTTGTTATCTCCAATAAAATGAAGAGAAAGACAATCTCGCTCTTCCTTGTTTGGGGGCCAAAACCGGCCGTGGGCAAGTGCACCGCTGTCCAGGCGAGGCGAAAGGTCGACAATGAGTTTTAATGATTCGCTCTGACTGTTGAATTTATTCATGCATTGAACTATTAAACTCTTTTGCCATTTCTCAATAGTTATTGATGTCGGCATCAAATTTGAAGTCCAATACGCTTTAGTTTTGTGGCTGCCTAAATTCAAACTCGATCAAACCGTATTTATACCTGCACTTTTTCAATTGCGCCTTATTTTAAGACATACATAAGCGAAAGCGATAATTGTTCGTAATATTATCAAAAAGAAATATATATTGTGCAAAAAACTTACCCTGATAAGTCCAGTTAAATAAATTTGGTGTGATAGGCACTGCGAACATCTCCGTTTCGACAGCATTATTAATGTCTTCTGAATACACAACAACAGCCAGGAATAGCAGAGTTAAAACGAAACGTCTAAACATTTTCGTAATTATTGCCTGAGAAAAAAAAACATCATTTTAACGCGAGTAAAATATCATTCAACAACCACTTTACGTGGGTAGTGTTATTTAAAAAAGTATTAGAATATATATTTGGTTTTGGTTAGCAATGGAAACACTATTTAAAATGGTGTTTATTACGGTATATATTAACTACGTAGTTTCGAGCACGTGCACGTCAATATGAACTAAATCACTCAAAAGAAAACAATATTACTATCGATTTTCATTCTATCCCTTCACAAAATTTGAACGCTGAGTGAAATACGTATCGCACATGTGCAGAAATGGCACATTTCACAGAGAAGAATTCAAAAGTGAAAAAAAAATGTTAGCTACAACTGAGAATGGTAAAGAAAAAAACCATAGCATTAATTCAACTAAAGCAAAGTTAATAGTTAATACGATTCATACGGCAGATACTTTAGTCAATAAGTTATATCTTTATTGTTATCAAAGTACGCAATACACGATCCACGCAAGCAAAACATAATAAAAAATAATGACGGTAATTTACATAATGAATATTTGCTTCCTGAGTCTACACCCTTTTTATTTACGATTTACGTTAAAAATATACGCAAATGCGTCCCTGAAAACGGGGCGTGACGTAAACCGAGAACCGACGTCATTGGTCAACATGCATCGGATGGAAGTGTTTTGTGATCGAAAATTGCGTTCCGTTACTCAACTTTAAGATTCAAGTTCTGTAAAAATTATTTATTGTTAGTTCTTATTTTAAAAAAATTGATACGTTACATATTTATATCAATTTTTTTTGTATATTAAATTGTATGTAAAGAAATTGAAGAAAAAACCTTAAAATAGGATTACGTGTGTACGGTTCCGATATAATAGATCACGAGATATTGTAAAACAGAACGAAGCCCATTCATTTACAAATGTCAGAAACGTCGGAAAATTGAAAGGGCGAGGAGAGGGCTATTCGGGTGATTTTTGCGGTGTCGTTTAAAGAAAGAATTGTACGCGGGGATAAAAAAACAATCGAAACAACATAATGTTACCAGCGGCGATTGAAGGCAGAGCGTTCGCGCGCGAAATCCGCTTCAGCGCCGTAATATAATGTCGTCGGAACAGTTCGATAATCGGAATTGTTTTTAACTTCAAAACGCCTCCAGGATCATGTTGAAATTTAAAAAAATGGGCTCGGATAAAGTGCCTTTATTGCTGGTGACCGCCAACGTTGGATCTATATTCGAAGACGTGAGTATTGTGCACGGTAAAATGTTATTTTTATCATTATTGTTGATTAAGTTATAATGTAATTACCCACACAGTTTTTTAATTAAAATGTTGCGCGGTGAGATTGTGTTCTATATTTGAAACAAGTAGATTATCGGGTGTTAAACATTGTCACGCGCACTTGTTCTGATCGATAATAAAGGGATTGGCGCAAAGAGAATCTTATAAGAGTTCTTTAATAGATTATGCGTCGATTTAAATCCTTACAAATGACTGGCTTTGTAAATACTCTGAAATATAATAAATACTCATGCTAAGTATTGATATCTAATGTAAAGGGACTGAAATATATAGTTGGGGATGTAGTATAAATAAAAGTGGAAGTGTTATTGTAGTTTTCCTTGATGGAATAAGTATAATTTAGTAATTTTAAATGAAGGTTTTTGAACTACCTTCCCATAGATATGTTTTCCTTTTTATTGTAAATTGACATGAATTGCTATAAATCCTAAAGTTAAAAAAGTTGTGCACAAAAATTCTAAACAATGATTGGTAAAGACTTTGAATTGGTTGTGAAGAATTAGAAGTGAATGGTGTGGAGAAAGGAAACATCTCTGTGTTCCCCGACACCACTTGCATTACATGGTAACACATTGTTCCTGAAAAAATTAAAAAATAATTTTCATAAACATAACCTTTCAAATGTCCTAGAGTTGCTTTTCACAACTCTACGCTGCATCTGTAAACCTAACCCTGGGTTTGCACTGGCTTAAAAACATGTAGCAATACAAGCTTTCTTTCTATCTTTCTCTCTGAAAAAACTGAGATGATAATATGTTTTATATCAATGTTTTCGGCAGTGTAAACCCACAGTAACACAAACCTGCTATAAAAAGTTATATAATTCCGGAGAGTGTTTTATGTTGGTAATGTATGGTATGGCTACATCCTTAGAGGTAGTAAGGAAGACAGTGCGAAATGAGGGTTGCGCTCTTGAACACAATAGTCATGAAAAACATATAAAGTTCACACTATTTATTATTTCTACTGCATGCTACTGCATCTTGGGAAATTGTTGAGCCAGACGATTCTCCCTCTTTTCGTCTTTTAGAGCTTTTCTTGCTTTTCTGTAACAACTGCTGCAAAATTAGAGCAAATCTAACTTATTAAAATAATAATTTATTAATACTTACTTATTTTCTTAACCAACAAGAAAGTGAGGTTTGGTAAGATTATGATAAATGTAAATGTAAAGTAGTAATCACTGCATACCCCTATAAGTTATAGTTGTATTATTAATCTTTAATATTTTTACCATAATATATGTAATGCTTATTCTGAAGCGGCTAAACGGCTCTGCCAGGTCGTTCCCTGAATAATGGTTCTATGTGTATGTAACCAAATTTGATAAGTTACCATGGAGTTGCCATGTCCTATTTGGATAAAAACCCCCCAAAAAAAATAGATTAAAAAAAATACATATGTATGTTGATGTAAATTGTATTCTGATTAGCCCCAAATCATGGTTATCTACATCCGGAATAGCTTATAAAGGCATGTGTTTGAGACCTTGACAATAATTTAATAATGACTTTACCTTACTGTGAATAAATCATTGTAATAGCAGTGTTATTCAGTGTTATATTTATAACATGGTCAGTATCTTTCATTTTCCAACTTAATTTAGATATACAAAACACACTGAAGGACAAACAATTGTGACTTTGAAGTAACCCTATTAGACTGGGTTTAAACTCTAAAAAAATAAACTTACTATAAGCCAGGACTTTTTTTTTTAATGTCAACAAACTTGGAAAAATATTATGAACATTCATTTCTAACCATAACTTTCACCCGTATGCTCGCATAGTGTATTCGAATGTTTAACCATATGTTTCTTAGTTCATACCATGCTCCTGTTCTGTGTTTCAAAATAAATTTCACATAATATATCATGGTATGATAATTAATGTACAATCCTTTGGTAACTTTTTATATACCTAGAATGCAATAAATGAATGAGTAATATGTACAAACAGTTCTAAATATTTTATACATCATTGTTGACCTTGTGTATGACCTGTGTTTTAAACATTTCATTCTACCTTTTCCTGTTTAATGGACATCTTGATCAAGCATTCATTCAAATCCCATTATTTCTGCACTGATTGCAATCTCGTTGCTTTTTTATATAATTGCTTGGTTTTTATTGTAATATTCTCTAGCACAGCAGTAAAGTTGCAGGTTCAATCTCTCATAAATCTCTAGATTGTTTTGAAAATTCTTAATGAACTGCTTAAAAACCAAAATTGCTGTTTGGTATTATAGCTTTCTCCTTTGGCTGGCCATTTAATTAAGTAATCTTATGATTCAAGGTTCCATATACCAGCCTTGTATAAATGGCCACAAAGATCAGGTCCTTGCCGTTCATGTCCAGTGGACTCCTGTAATCTCATTGGCCCATCTTGTGGGAAGTATACCATGTGCATACCTATATCAATAAATTTGAATAAGAAATTGTTATTGGTACACATGCAGGTACTCCCTTGTCCTGCTTAAGATATACTCCCATTATCTTAAGCAGGACAAGGGAGGACATTTTGCCCAACTGCTAAAGTCCTTAAACAAAACCCTCCTTAATTACATTGGACATACACGACAACAACAGATTCTTCCCTGGAGTGTCATAGCACATATGCATAAAACAATAAATATATCAAAATCATTCAGTCAGTTGAGTATTTTTTTTTTAAATTAAACTGTTACTTTTATTTTTAAGTTCTAAATTTATTGATTAAATAGGTATCCTAAATATGTTTTGGCTTATTTCAAAGTTTGATATTCCTATTAGGACTGTGAACTTTGATAGTACAGGGTCTTGAAAAGATTGAAAGGAAAGAGAAGAAAATTAATTATGAAAAAGCTATGGACAATGTAGGCAAATGATTCTTAAGACTTCTAGCCAAATTGATGTATTTTTTGCCTTTCATCACCTTCAATTTTTCAGCCTAATACCATAGAAGTAGTGAAAAGGTGTGCGACCATGCAAAATGTTGTGCGTATTTATGGGTAACGGACAGGATAGAATTAATTTTATTTACATTTTTTCCTGTTTGCGTGTTAAATTATCATTTTGACGTAGGTATGAAATATATCCTGTTAATATATGGTGACGTATTTATAATCTGCAATAACAATTTCCGTTAGTTTGTAGTGTTGCGTTTCGTTACTCAATTGTTTGTTTGATAATACGATTTATGAAATACTACAGTGTTTAACGCATCTGCAACAAGCTAATGAGTTGCAGATGCTTTGCTTACCTTTTATGGACAGAAGTGATAAGATATTTCCTTTTCCTATCCATCCCTTCTCAAATCCTCTCCCCCTTCCCATCCTCTTCTTATTAGGAAAGAATAGGGTAATCCGATACTATTATCGGATCGGTACCGATCGGGCCGGTAGATACTATGGGTAATATTAATCGCTTGCTCGTTTGCCACCTTTTTTATAATAGAAGATGGCAAACGACCACGCGGTTCACCCGATATCAGGTGATCGCTACCCATAAGCATCTGCAACGAGAGTTGCAGATGAGTTGCCTACCTTTAATGGAGGAGGAGATAAACAGAAAATGTTTATTTCCCTTTCCTATTTACCCCTCCACCGTCAAGTCAAGGATCCTTTCCTTATTATCAAAGGATGAGAAGGAGAAGAGGACTAGAATTAGGCCTCCGGCACCTCACTCATCAGACGAAACGCAGAATACTCTACTCACGCCTGTCTACTGTAAGGCAGGACCTCATTTAGGTGTTTCACCGATCGAGCCGGCTAATTCGTGCAACAGATGTTGTTGCGGGCTCTACCATTATACCTTCTATAAAATATATATAGCCAATTGCCACTGCCTATGTACACCGGTCAGTAGGCACAGTTAACACTAAAAATTATGACCAATTCACAGGTCCGGATCTACGTTAGGGCTTCCTGCGCTATAAGCCAAGGTCCCGTGCATATAAAGAACCCACAGGTGATGGGTGATTGGCAACAAGAACAATCGATTGAATCGAAATTTGTTCTGTTGGGCATTCGATTGTCGATTTAAGGCATCTTATATTGGGGCAATAAAAGAACAAGATCTTTACATTTGTATCAGTCTTGAATATAATCGGGCAACGACAAATAGTGTATTGTTCAGATATCGTAGACAGTAGTATATTTAACAAGTTTTTTTTTATAAATGGCAATTAGTAATTTATTTAGGTAGTCCTTTATTATACCAGACAGACTGATAGTCCGCCCCTGTCAATCTAACATTATTTAATTTTATATTAATTAGTAGACATACCTAAACGTTATATATAAAGCCGCTACGTCAAGTTTTGGTTTAAAAATCACATTTAGGTCATTTGTTTCATGTATCATTAACACGTGGGTTTCCACTGCCGAAAACATTCGCAAAAAACAAATTGTCATCTTAGTTTTTAAAGAGAGAAAGATTGTTTTGATAAACGATTTTACGCCAGTGGAAACCCACGGTAAAGTTTGCAGTCTGTCTATCAGTGTGATTCATCAGTATCAGTAAAAGTTAATACAGTCATGTTTTCTGGGCAATGTGTTTCTGTTCAAGGTGATGTTAACATGCAAGTAGACTAGTTATGGTAATAAATGTTAATCATTAGTATATATAGGGAAATTTTGTGATAACGAAATGGTAATTAAAACCTAACGCAAAATCATTTATAGTATAAGATACGACATAAGAAATTTATGTCCACGTCTGTTATTTTATTACATGTTAGATTAAATTAGTCTATGTTATTCCTTACAATATTCTTTCTATATCTTCCAGTAAAAGTCCCATCAAAATCTTTCAGTCGTTTCGGAGATAACCCGGAACATCCGGACAGACAGACAAACAACAATTTAAAAATTGTATTTCTGTTATAAGTACCGCATATACACCATATATAGATTTTATTTTGATATTACATACAGACAACTAAATTTTATTTATGTGTATATATAATATATATACATTTATAAAACACAAGTGGTTTGCCGAGCTAAATCTGGGGTCAAAGCTGTTAAATCGTAATTCCAAATTAGGTTGAAACCTTGCGCAACTCGTCGTTCGCTAATCTACGGGTCAAGTTTATGTGGACGTCAAATTGAACTATAGTCTAACATTCCGGTGTACTTACACGGAAAAAGACGGAAAGATAGAATTAACAATCCACGAAGCTTTGTTTCTTTAAATATGCGCTCACTCCCGTAACCCAGAGGGGTGGGTAGAGATTATGGTTTTCCATTGGGCGGCACATCGCTCTCGCTTCTTCTACATCCATACATCTACGCATACAAGCTCGTCGGTTACGAGTACTCCCTATATCGCCCTTCTTTAGTATGTCACTAATCTGATCGATATAAGTTCTCCTTGGACGTCACCTGCCAACACTGCCACTTTGCAACATAAATTTGTTTCGTTACTCTCCCTTCATTCATCCTTTAAACATGCCCAAACCAACGAAGTATTTCTCAAATCTAGTCACAACATTCACTTTTAAACCACATTTATCCCTTTATAACACTATTGCTATTTTTTTTTCTTTAAATAGAAATAATAGAAGTATTAGACGATACCTCACCTAGACCCAAAGAAACAAAGAGGGCATGACATTGACACCATTTTTACTAGTCAATAGCGCTGGCTGCGATCCAAAAACCGAGAGATTTATGTTCTGTCTTCTGTGACAAGTGTTTGAGAAGACCCTCAGAACAAAGATTTTATAAGTCCTTCAACATTATATTTATTTGATCTTTCTGCTTCTTTTAGTGCCTTTTCAATGCA
>JWHW01029379.1:16175-39240 GCA_000931545.1 Papilio glaucus | reverse complement strand
TCGGTCACCCCACCTCACGCGCCTCCCCACAGATCCCGATATCTACGCTAATAGAAAACCAATGTTTTCATACGAAATACGCACTGATATCTCGGACGTACCGAAACGTACCAGAACTAGTTCGCTAACAGATAAAATAATACCATGTGTTGAAATCACTAGCGCCGATTATTCTAGTCACGATGGGATATTCGTTAATGATATCGATACATCATTACTCAGCCCTACGCAATGCTTGTACCCTTATACGCCAGAAAGCGTAGACTCGCATACACCAAACGCTGAAAATTCGGCCGGTTCCGATGATTTATCGAATGAAATAATCGATGTTTTTGGTACGAATAATGTGGAAATAAAATCGACTACAACTAAACTGACTAGAGATCGTAGCGTATCACCTACACAATTAAAGAGTAGGTTAGATATGTTATTAAATGAGAAAGATACGCCGCCATTAGAAAGATTGGATAGCAGGGAGTCCTGTAAATCCGAGGCTAGTAAGAAAGGTGGCTTGTGTTGTTTGGCGTTGAAATGTTACGGGTTCTGTAGGCGAAGAGCGCGCAAAGTCGACTGCGGATGTCGAGGCTTGAGTAAATGTTGCACTTGATTTTATCGATGTACAGCACTATTTCGTTCCTCCACAATTAATATGGAAATTTTTAAACCGATCTTGTGCCAAATGCACAAACGATTTTTACAGATAAAAAAGACTTAGATAAAAAAATTGACTTCTTTTTTAATTTTGGAGAACGAATGACAAAGCATTTTTTTTTGTATAAAGCTTATAATATTAAGACTTAATTAATTTTATGAAACGAACAAATGGTAGCATTTACCATTAAATGTTATGTCTAAGCAGTGTGTGTTAGTGAGTGTTAACGCTTGGATTAAGTTATTTTCACAACTATAAGTTGTAAAAATAACTTAATTAGATTAAATTTTATTAATAGAACCTTTTCTACGCTAAGTTCCAATATGCTGTAAGCTTGTATTAGGCATGTTTGTCGTATTAAATTTAAAAGCATGCATTTTTTTTGATTTAAGCTAATGTAATCTTAAAGACTACACTAATATCTTGTAAATATTTTAACAGCCATATTTTAATATGGCAATAACTAGTCCGCAGGTAACTGCAAATTATGATGCAATATAAAAATGACGCTGAGCTATGGTCATAGTGAGGGGAATTAAAATCGTAAAACCATAGACAATTTTGTTTGTATAGAATTAAATAATGGTGCTTAAGGAGTTTTATGCCAAATAATTTTTATGTTAATTCTAGTCTTAGTTCTGCTCAAATGTTCCCAATTATATGTATTTATCTATTGGGTATTTTGACGTTTCATAAAAATGAATAAATCATGTTACTTATTAGTTTACGAACAAATAGTATCGGTAATAATGTAGTTGACAATAATGAAGTGTGTTTAATTTTCAAATACAAAAATATTACAAAGATTTTCGATTTAAAAAAATTTAACTAGGGATTGGTCAATGATGAAATCGATGTAGATATCGATAACTAATAATTAAAATGCATGTTGACAGTTATTGCTAAAATTGATATATCCCGCAATTTCGATTATTTAAATCATTGAAATTATTTTAACGTAACGTAACGTAATTCGAATTATAGTTAATGAATTATATATTTTTTTGTTTTTATTAAAGCACGCTTCACTGTAAATTAATGCAATTTATGGATGCTTCAATTACCAATTCAATTGAAGCCTTTTATGCACTCACTGTAAAAAATATACATCCACCGCAGTATTATATGTTAAAAAATACACTTAATTTTCTAAAATTATTCTTATTTTATTAAATGAAATATAATTACTTAATTTATAAATTAGGTACAATGGCAAGTCTATTTGGCAGTTGAATGATTCATATGTCTTAAATATTTTACCATTCCAATGACTTTACTTACAGAACGCTTTAGATTCCAAATGTAGTGTAAAATAAGATGTGCTCTTAGTTGTTGTTATGTTTTAAGACTGGTGTTTATTTTTATTTAGCTTTAGCGCAATGAATTGTGTACCTTATGTTTATGGGCTTTGGATATTTTGTTGCTTTTATTATAAACATTTTTATCAACTGGCATAAGTAGAAAAGCAAATAATAAAATCAAAACTTTTTTAAGCCCATTTGGTATCAAATGAGTCTGGCTAATGAAAGTTAATACTGAAATAGCGCGGCAAATTAAAAAACCTACTTGGAACAATTTAATTTGATACTTTAATATTATTACTTTCAAATTTCTTGATGTCGAAATTAGATTGTTTTAAGTATTCTTTTAAAAATAGTTTTGCCTTCCCGATTTCTGCGTTGTATCAGTATCAACTTTCATTAGCCACTCTACTGAATAGATTCTTAGGGTTTAATAAAGTTCCAAAATGAAAATGCTACCATTAAAAATACTTTTTTGGATCGTATTTCGGTCGATTATTGAATCAACCCTTGTTTCACGTCTGAGAACCCTATAATTTCACTTTCTTTTCACTAATTTGTTAGTTTTCTTTTGACATCTATTTTATAGAAGCCTCTACACACCAAACACCGGTCCGCTTTTGCATTTTGTGATTTCGAGCCGCCGGCAAAGGTCCGGCTAACAATGTTCTAATACCGCCAGCCTTTCGCCGTTATTCAATTTCTCATTTATCGTACTTCTCTTTGAGTATCGAACATGAGGTTTTTAATTTTTCTTTTTTCCCAGTAGTTTCATAAAAGATTATTTTTTTACTATTTATCTATTTGAGAGGAAGTGATAGGATTCCAAAGCCCACGTTAATTTTACGTAAAATGCACTTTCAAGGTGTTTTGTATTAAGCGAATTACGCAAGTGTATGGTGCTAACGACTTAAAAAAATAAATATTATACACCCCCTTTTTATTTTTATTTTTCCGCTTCGCCTCCTTAAGCTTGTAGATGTTTTTTGCCATTATAATTTTAAAAGCTAAACTCCAAGTTTGATTAAATGAAATGGTGTCTTGGGCTAGACCTCGACTCAAGCCAAGGTCCCAATAAAGCCAAATAATGACAATTCATTTAAGATGCATAACATTTGTCATAATTTCATTTTGATAGCTATAGCAGGCAACGAAATGTTTATGACACTCAAATGCTCTTAACGTAATAGTGACTATCTGCAAATAAATCTGAGATTAAAAAAATACCCGAAAACCGGTAATGCCGGTTTCGATGTATTGATTACATCCCTTATTGCGCTGCTATGACACCTGTCACAAAGGATATTGGATTTTATAATAAACGATACTAAAAGAGAAAAAAGAAATATGTACTCATACAAATTGGACATTAAAATTCAATATTAGAGAAAACAAGTAATATTTTATGTGTTATATAGTTTAGTCCTTATTAAATATAACTCGAAATAATTGCGCAATTCTACGGATAACCCCTATCTCTATAAATAATCTCTATAAAATTGTAAATTATCCGTGTTCCAAGATTTTATGTCGTATTTGCTTATTGCTCACTACCCCTTGACATTCATATAGAAAACCCTTTTGTGTTGTAGTTTGTAGCGATTCCTTCGTTTTTTTTTTCAAGTTATAATATGACTGTGTATTGCAGCCAGTCCCAATTTGTTTTCGCCTCGAAACTTTGCCGCTTTGCTTGTGAGTATGTTTTGTAATGTCTGTTATTTGTATTAGTTTTCATTTATTAATTCTCATTTTATTTAATAAGTGTATGTGAAGTTATACGTAATTTAAATAAAGTAGGCTACGTTATATTTTTTTCTTTAATTTTTTGCTATTTCATTTTTTTATCATAGTACAATTTCGTATTCATTTATATAACAAAGTAAACTTAACAAACATGACTACACCATTTTAAAGTACAATATGTTTTTGATTCAATATATTTAAATTTAAATACTAGAAATATGATTTAAAATATCGATAAACTATGGTTTTAGCTTTGAATAGAACGCAATTTGATCTTACAACATTACTTCTTTTTTAATTGTATTCGCAGGTAATTTCCGCCAAGAGCTGTATTCGGAAAATTCACCAAAGCAAGTGAAGACAGAAGACCAATTATCCCAAGACAACGTAGATTCACCAAACTCGAGGTACATCCACTTCAATATGGACAACCCGTGTAATATTTTCAAAGAAACTGACATATAAGAACTATCCGTCGCAAATACTTTTATCCGTTATCCTACGTCGTACGCCAAATAGAGCAAGAGTCGGCAATGCAAACTTACCTTCGTTGCTATGACAAAACAGTGAAGGCGGAATTTGTACGTCCGTCACTGAGACTGGTCAGTCCATAGGCATAGAGCTTCATACAGACGTAAGCTTTTTGTAATACTGAAGTCGAGGTACTTTAAAGTTGAAATTTTATACATCTTTGCTTCCTGATATCTTTCAGAGCTACCGTAATCCAAACTTCATACTCGGGGTTCGTCTTTTATATTTATTAGGGATATTAACAGATAAAGATTCATGTTGTATAAAACGGCGCGATAATCTGTCGCACGTGTAATGTCGCGTTCTATCGCGTTACGTCGCTCAGTTAGGAAAGCGGGTTAGGCTACTATAGGAATTTGCATTATGCGGCCGTTACTAATAATATTTTAAAAAAACGGGTAAATTTATTTATTTATTTACACTTGTTTTGCACACAATAAGAATAGATGCTGGAATATATCTTTATAAACGAAAAGACATATACAAGAGTTAGAAATGGTTAAACAATTAATGATTTTTACTTTGTAATAAATTTGGTTATAATTCAGAAAAACAAAAGTTTCAAATCAAAAATAACCGTAAACACATAGTTTGCGTCGCAACCCTATGATCGTTTTTCAATTTGACAACTGTAAGTTTGGCGGTTCTTTTTAAAAGGTCCTTTTCCAATCAGAATTTTTTTATAGATTACCACAATAATAGAATAAATTCAAAAACACCTTTTTATTACCCCTCGGGTAACGTGACAAAAGACAGCTCTCGAATACTGAATAGAACGAGAATTGAGCTACGACAAAAACAACGCCATCTTTCTTTTAAGTCAGTTATTAAACAAACACTAAACACGTAAACTTCTTGCCGAGCGGTATATTTTATGCAATAAGAATTAATTAAATGTAATTTCCGACGCCCTCCAAAATATGTATCTATTCAAATATATCCAAAGTATTTATTTATTGATACGTCTTTATATAAGAAAGTAGCATAGATGTTTCGCTTCTTGTGCTGTTGACTGTACTTATGTTTATACATTGCTATTAAAATTCTAAGTGTTTGTGTACAAAGACATGAATCATACTTTATTCCTTGAAACATTAACTTTGTTAAGATGGATATGTCATCGAATGATGTGAACTTTGTAATTTTATAATCTCACTAGGTATATTATAAACTGATCGCAAATTATGACGTGAATGGACCGATACAATTTGACGTGTCATTCTCAACAGTTTATAAACTGCCGAATTCAAATCGTCAGATTGTAAACCGATTATTTTGCTTGCGTTATTACGTTAAAGTTTAAGTTAAAATGGAAGGTAGTAAGTGTGGTTTGATATTGATGATAGTTATGTATAAAAATAATATCCTAAAGTAATTTGTTTTGTTGCGTTTGCTGAGAGTTTATAATATGCATAGTAACATTTTAAACCGACGAAGTTCACAATTCATCGGTGACAGATATAAAAGTTATTACATTACCATGCAAATTACAATAATAACATAGATTATTATGACAAACATTATTAATAATAAGCAATAATAACTTTATCAATATACAGTATGTTTTAAGAGGTATTTTATGTAGAAACTGAACAATACCCATTTTATTACAACATGGTTTGTGTGACGTTTCGGTTGAATACAACTGATAACAATCAGTTGTATTCAACCGAAACGTCACATTAAAAAGTTGTAAACTTTTTTTCGTACTTATTAAAAATATACAAAAGTTTAGATAATTTTTTAGTGCTAGCTAGTTTAGAAATTTAATCGATGTCACTGTGTGTGAAAACTTTACAACATATTTATATAGAATAGAAGTGTTACAAAGTTTCAAAATTGAAATATCATATTATCATGACATATCCAGTAAATAAAATGATCTATGGTTGGTTTTACGAATCACCGCGAAGTCTATGGTTTAATATATATCATAATTCAAGGCTAGCTTTCGGCCTGTGACACCATCTAGTATAGAAAGATTGATTTTAAAAACAAAATCGCAATACATAATTTTTTGATTGATAAAATATCTAGACATTTAAGTTTTTATGCCGCCCTATAAACGTCTAGTCATAAATAAATTAATCAAAAATAATAATGCAAAACACTATGTAAGAATTATTTAGACATGTAGAAATAAATACACATATAACGATTATGCATGCCATAAATATACCTTATACCATATTAAATACTCAGGAATATTATAAATTATAGCAAAAATACTCATAATGTAATGTATAATAAATATCATAGTTATTAAAGTTGTAGTAGAAGTAGATATAAACTTAAAATGCAGCATGGATGATAATCATTTAATATATTTCTTTAAATGTTTATTGAATTTTATCTATTTGTTTTAAACAAACTTGTAAATTTAAAGTTTTGTTTACATTAGTTAAAAGACTAGTTATTTAAATCCGGTAAAATGATCCTATTTTAAACTACCTCATGTTATTTAAAAAATTTAAAAAACGGTTAAAACAAACGTCAGTAACTTACTTTAAATTATTTATTTCATCTAATACTCTACACATACTACGTAATAGACAAAAAATGGTTCATTAGCTTATTTTCCTATAAGCGAAAAATATGATATAGATAAGAATAAGAAAAAGTATTTAGTATACATTTTTTTTTAAAAATGGCAGCACTGATCCCATATATATTGTTCAATCATAGATTTATATACTACCTCCAGATACCGCATTCCATACAAATTCATGTTCAAAAGTGAAGCATGATCTTTGCCGTTAATGTTTACCAAGGTATCGACGATCTAGGAAACAAATGACTGAGCTTGTTTTTACGAAATCGCCAATTGGTGACTTAAGGTGGCTTCACTTTTGGGTTCCGAATGCTCCATCTAGAGGTATGTATGTTATATTTTAGTTATTATTATAAAGAGTATTTTAAAAGACGATCTTTATTGTGGAGATGTGTAGGTTAAAATTACTGTATGTAATTGTGTAGTGCACGCCAAAAATATTTTGACATTTGCCAAAAAAATGGTGTTTTTTAAATTTTACATATACAAAATATAATGTATAAATTTGTATGTTTGTACGTCAAAGCTGAATATTTACTTTCAAAATGTCACTTTTCTTCTAAACCGCTGTAAAATTAGTGTGTATTAGTTTGTTGTTGAAGTAATAAATTCGTCTTGCTTCCTAATAGCGGGTTTACCTAACGTTTTTAAAAATTTAACATACTGCGTTCAATTTTAAATCCAAACCACATCGGAAAAATTGTACTAAAATGGAGCTAAGCAACATATATACATACAAAAGAATTATATATAAATAAAGCTATTGCACCTCATTGTAGATAATATCTTATATGATTCAAAGTAATTATATCTAACACATAAATGATAATTACTTACTACGCAGGAATCGAATGATGATTTTAACATACACACGAGTTATAAATGTATGAATCACTTATTGAATAACGTTATCAATATTTAATATCTAGTTATAAACAATTACGTCACATTCTATTTTAATTGTAATATTATTTTTGTTTCAATTTTATATGACTATATTATATTATATGACTAAAAGATATATAGCTTAGTTCGTAGTACTTACGTATTAACTCCACCACAGTAGAAGTTGCATTAAGTTAATCTAGTCTAGGTTAGCTGACAGAAGTGACTAAAGCTTTCAAACTAAATGTGATGGATTCTCCGAAATTAAACAATAATCTGTAGCTTAAGTGGAGTTAATATGTATGTACCAATTATATTATCTGTCCAGATCCATAAATTCAATATATATTTTACATTATGTAGCTATAGAATTCGGTTTTTATAGGAATATACTATTTGGAAGCTAATCAACAAGAAAAATAAATGTTTTAATACATTTTTTTATTCATACTACAGAGAATTTTCATCAGAAGTAAATTGCATTTGTTTAATTACTATGCATTTCGTTTCTTTTATTTTCTCTCAAATACATAAGCTTAGTTTGAATGTATAAATAAATAGTTATTACAAACAGCTCCACGCCGCCATCTTGCAAATCTGTCTACCTTACCTAATATATAAACTATTATTTAAATATAAATGAATGCTCGTATTTTTTTATGATTTTGGTTTACCTAAGTTATTTTCGCGTAGATTGTAAAGTACACAATCTACGCGAAAATATTGCATTATTAAATTTAAATTATAATTGTTATTCGAGTAAATTGTTCCGTTAGAAGTAAGTTATTCCTAAATCTATTATTAATAATATTACTGTCTAAATGTTTTCTTAGTCTTTTTAGTATTATAACTTCATTCTAGTATTTTTGCCGAGATAGTGGCTTAACTGTACCACCTGAGGCACGTGGCAAACTTATAGGATGGGGCCCCCATGATCTTTGTGTCTAACTTTAATTGATTTTAAGTACTTGTAATTTTAAATATTTTGTTACTTTTTGGGCCGGGGCCAGCCCTGCAACCCTAAAGTTACGCCAATATTCGTAGACATCTTGCCAAAAATACTAGAAACAAACACGTATATTTAGTCATGTTAGTCTCAGTCCCTATTTAAATATTGCTAAATTATCTCTAAATCTAGATCACGCTTTAACTATTTTAAAACTAAGTATTCAATCGTGTCTTCGTCTGTCTAGTCATTTTATGGTTTTATTATTGTGATCGATGTGGGTGTAATAAAATGTTATAATGTTGTCGAATTGTTTTATTTTAATAATTAAATGAATGTGATAAATATATGTTCTTGATGATAAGTAAAGACTCCACCTTTTTTCTAAAGAGATTTTGTGGAGAATATGTAATACCAAGCACAAATTAACCATTGAATTATTTAACCGTAGACTCAAAGAAATTATTAAGTACACATTATAATTGTAAGATGTTCCAGGCCACGTACAGCACGACGTAGCATAGGTAGGTACAAAATGGAGTGAAAGACTTAACCTGCCCTATATTCTCATGTAGCTGAAAGAATAACTAAGATTGTATTGTTGGACCACGACCTCACAGAAAACAGGCGTGGAGAAGTTGTATTCTGCGTTTCGTCTGGCGAGTGAGGTGGCTATTCCTTTTCCACCTTCTATTCTTTTCTAATAAGGACAGGATGGTAATGGGAAAAGGATTTGTGAGGGAGGGAGTGTTTGTTTATCCTCTATCCAGTGCCATATTAGAAGGTCTATTGCTGCTCTTCAATTTAAACGAAGCAACCAAATACAATCATAAATATAGATTGCATCGCACGAGTGTATTTTTTAAGATGATTTTAAGAGTATTATTTATGTAAAGTATTTTATGAATACTAGCCTAGGCTCATTAGGTTTTTCCGTTGACTAACCTTCGCTTAGGTCATCTAGTCTAGAGGTTTATGTACAAGTTAATTTAGAGCTAAATTTTTAGTTGACGAAATATATTAGTGTATCTATTATATATTCATTATTCAATAAAAAATAATAGAAGGTATAGAAAAACCTTCTAGCTGTTAGTAGTAGATACTGTACTGGGCAGCGGTGAAAGAATAATGATCGCCCACCACCGCTAGATGGCACTGAAAGAAGATCGAAATTTTCAAGTTTGGCTGTACTCTGTAGGTGTTTCGTCTGTATATCAAATCAACTATCATTGATATAAAAGTAATTCAATGACATGTTTTACGCAAACACTCATTACATCTGCCTTATCAATTAATCTGTATCTTGATAAAAACCAAAGAAACAAATATTTTTGTTTTGAAAAAGTTACCAGTTTAAAATTATAAGAAGTTATTGTGTCCGGTTATTTATAAAAAAAAATAGATTAAAGGAGTTAGTATCAATTAGGTAAATTAACTTAGTTTTAATTAGTTTAAAAGTAAAGGAAAGGATACATCAGTAATTGAAACAAAGTTCTAAATATTTTTAACCATTTAATCATATACGCATTAAAAAAATCTGTTATATAATAAAACATTTAAAAAATTACACTCTAAATAAACATTATACAAAACACATTTTGTATATACTTAAGTTAGCATTTGATCAACTTAGCAATTAGAACACTAAACTTCGTGTATACTTCGTACAGCAGAATACAATTTAACCAAATTTGTTGAGTCTAAGTAATTGTTATATTAAACTAGCTGACCGGCAAACTTTGTTCCCCCTTAGTTAAATTCAGTTGTTTTGCGGATTAATACTGTATCCGTCAAGATAGCTTTCCAAGTACCGCACTGTACGTGTCCATTTTTTTTAAAGTTAAAATGGGTATAGTAAGCTATCCTTAAACGATAGACATTCAATCCTGGACTATTTTTTTAAGATATACAATTCCGTGGTACATTATTCTGATATATTTCGTAAGGTATAGCCAGCGTGTGTAATGTAAGCGCACAAATATATGTTCTTTACATCACATCTTTGAAATGTCTATATTTAATATTTCCCCTTCCACTTGAATCACTGTCTGAATACCGCATTAAAATCTGTTGCGTAGTTTGAAAGATCTAAGCTTGCAGACATCGGAAGCAACGTTTTATACTATGTAAAGATAAGACCGCAAGTATTTTTAAAGCTATTTCATAGCTGTAAAATAAGATAGCTTTTTCTACGTTAAAATATCACAGAGAATGAACTATAGGGGGATGAACTATTTTGTATGATAAAATTAAAAAAAAGAGGAAAACTTGAAAGTTTCTGCCATGTTGGTGAAATGCGGTATACGTTTCCTATACATTTACATCACCGGAATAAGGTTAAGTCTATGACCAATAAAATATAATTCTAAAATATAATCTTAGCACGCAACTAAAATCAATTTAAGTCAATTCTAATAATACATCGTCAAACTCTAATAATGAGAAGGCATTCGTAATACAAATAATATTCAAATTACGTACAAAATATCACATTTACACCACTTCCTTTTATATTTTTAAATATGTAACAAATAAAATTACATGTATATTATATATTTTAAATTCAACTAAATAATTAGGTATTTAATAAATCATTATTATATTATTTGAATTTATTTGCCGCGATCTAGTGAGTAATGTTCCATAAACAAATATGTTCTAACTTTTTTTTCATTCAAGGTATGTCAAAAAGACAAACATGCCCAAATAAATAATAATAATACTTAGTAATAACAATAGTTAAAATAAAAACATGCAAAGCTCTTATTACGTATTGTTATTTAAATATTATACTAGGTGGCGTTACTTTCAATCGTAATATGAAATGGAGTTTTTTATCCTGATAATCCTGCTCAGGAATAAGAAAAAGTTATAAAAAATGCCAGTCCTTGATACGATTGCCAGTTGAATTTTACAAAATTTAGTTTCTGTGTGATCTATTATAAAAACAAACACAATCACATCGACAACAATCACCACAGCAACAATCATTGTTATGCTGATCTCTATCAATATTAGATTTACAACAATCACCATATAAACAAACACAATCACATTGACAACGACCATCATTTTGACCACTATCAGTATTAAATTTACAACAATGTATACATCCTTTGCAACAGGACTGTATGCGATTGCCAATACTCATACAGCAATTGGAAATAAATTTAGAAAAAGAACAATCACTATCATCTGCATATCTCTGGTTGCGTCTTGTTTCATCGTTCACATTATTTCGTTCATAAGTACCACTGAAGGTATTTATTTGATTCTTTTCGGTTTTTTCTACGGGTTCAACAGCATCAAAATTTTCAATATCTTGGATAGATTCAATACGATGTGTCGAATTCATATTTTCAAAACTAAGGCTTTCGTTACCGTTATTTTTTGAGTTACTGAATGTTGTTGGTTGAGTTGTAATAACATCAGATGTCATGATGAAATTTTAATTTCAAGATAATATGAACCCAAAACATAGAAATTTCATTCAATAACAACCGCAAACTTGTAACATCACTCACTATATTTCTTCTGTATTAAGTATGCACTTATGTAGTTTTGTTTAATGTTTTTTAACAAAATGTATGTTTTGTCTGATAATAAATAATACTAAAATCTAAGACTTCACACTACTTGTGACTGCAAAAGCAACAAGAATACTGTGTTAGAATCATTGCTATTCATAACAAAAGTGAATCATTCTCTAAGCAATAATTCATTTAACTATTATTGTGGTGTGAAATTACTTTGTTTATCATATATTGCGAACATAGTCGTATGAAAATTAAAATGTTTGCGACAGTTGTTAGTCCGGTCATTCCCAATTAACATGCATTAGACTTGGAACAACATCATTGACAAATTAATCAATATACTACTAATATGATAAATGTCATGTGTCCGGTAATTACATGTACAGTGTACATAGGAAGGCCATTCATACACTTTTGTTTTTGGTTTAGTTAACAATATTAATTTCAATTATTAAAAGCAATGGGAAGTAAATGATTTAAATGGGCTTATTGCATGAACATAATATATTTTTTTAAAAGCTCAATATTTATTTTGTTTGATAAATGCCCTGCCATAGAGAATATATTATTAACTTGGTTAATTCATTAAAACTTATTTTATTGGTATACAAAAAAATGATTACTTGTTTCACACTTTTTGATGGTCACATATTTGCCCAACAAGAAAGTGAGGCGTTTTGTAAGATATTGCTTTGAAACTAACTCATTAGACCCTAATTTTTGTCTTATTCATCCAAAATACAAATATATATAAAAATTGTGAATAAAATAAAATAAAATAAAAATTTTATTATATAAACAGTTTAAATATGTATTTATAAACAACTAGTCTATGACTGGTACATACTTCTAGAAGTCTTATACAATTTAATGAGTATAAAAATGAGAGAAAGAACACATTTAAGCACACTACATTACCTGGGAGAGAATGTAATGTAAAGAAGTAGAAAGATACATTGTAACATGAATATAGTATTATTGGTGGGGATCATGTTTAAATAGTTAATTTTAGTCTTTCTTATTATAATTTGAAACAGTCTTATTATAGAATTTGGCACAATTTTAGCCTTTAAATATCTTGCTTTGAGCACTAAATACTAAATGTCTAAAAAAGATGTTATATATACTTTGTATTTTGTAACCATAGACTAATATTTGCTTGTTGAATTTATCAAACCATTAGATGTTATTTTACATACCATAAACATATTAAAGATAGAAGTTTGCATGTATATTTGTTACAAAAGAAATATGTTTTTCTTAATACAGAACAATAAATTAATAGTTGTTTCATTCACATTTTACTTAAATTATCTATATAATCTTTAAGTAAACATGCAACTGCCTAGTAGTATTAGACTCCTCCAAATCTTCACACCATTACCTTAGTGTTTTAGTTTCAGTCAAATGAGCCACATAGCACCACTCGAAGTCCGATCTACGAGCTTTCAGATTACAGGAGACATAAAACTACCAGTCAGAAAAGAAGATATGAAACATGAAAGTGACACAGATAATGATAGAGCAAAAATTAACATTCTTGTGCAGTGACATATACAGATATATAATCCTAATATGTATAAGTTGTCTTAAGTGCAACAGAAAAGAACAAAAATTGTGTTTGCTTAAGAATAAAGAAAACAGCTAAGAAACAATATAGTAGGGCATACCCTAGTCTGTCAGTCAAAGTAATTGTAGAATATATCCTTCAGTTTCAGTGGTTTAGCCATGATGAAGGAATCATTATGGAGAGATAAGATATATTTACTACGGAAACTCTCTATTCCATTAAAAAGTATTTCTGTCTGTATTGGTGGGTGTTATCATACATTTTAAAGAGAGTTTCAATCAAAACAATTACAATCACATGAACAATCAGCATCATCACCACCACTATTACCTCCACAACAGCTATCATCATTATTCTGACCAATATCACCTTCACAACAACCAACACAGCAACTATCATCATTATTCTGACCACTATCTGTATTAGATTCACAACAGTCATGTATACAGTCCGCACATCCTTCACAACATGACTCTGTACAATTACCAATACCTATACAACAATTTGAAATAAGTTGGCAAAGGTAACAATCATTATCGTCAGTAACATAGCAAACAAAGCAACAATCATTGTCCTGCCTCTGGTTACGTCTTCTTACTTCCTCAGCTTCATTATCTTGTTCAGCATTAACATTGTCGGTTTTCATTTGATCATTTTCGGGGTTTGCAGTTTCGACCGGTTCACCATTTGGGCCAATATTCTGAATATTTTCTATACGATGTGGTTGTGTTGAAATCACATCTTCGTAACGAGGAGGATCGTCAGAAAATGTATTTATTGTGTTATTACTGGATGTTGGTTGTGAAGTAATTACGTCAGTCATGTTAAAAATATTAGTTTATTTTTTTAATTAGATTTACAGTTGATTTTATGTTAAAATACACAACTGTGTAACGATAACACTCTACAATAGTTTAAGCACGAGATCTCACGTTTCCCATAAACTTATTATATTAAAATATTATAATTTATATTAAAACCTCACAATACTAACGAGTACAAAAGCTGACAGAATACTGATTAACAATTAGTGCAATTCGTGGGATTATGTGAGTCATTTTGTTTATCTCCGGCCTCGAACCCCAATTAAACACAGATAAAAATAAAACCCCTAATTTACAAAACTGAACTACCAACTTCTGGCCCGCCTTCATAAAATGAAATACTACGCTGACATTCATTGTCCGAGAATGAATAAGCGCCATACAGTTAATATTAAAAGTAAGCGAGACAGTTGGAGTCGGAATTTTACGAGCATGGCAGTGCTTTAACGCGTTCTACGTTTAACAATAAATTATTTATTTAGCGCTTAAGCTGCGGTTTTATACATGAAAATAAACGCTCGCTGAGTTCCACTGAGCAATCACAGTTTTACCTGTTTACTTGTTTCAGACAGTGAACGCAAATAACACACAGAAGAGTAATGTCAAACAAAATTTTCTTCGATAAACGGATTACAATACAATGTTTGTTTTCTTTTTTGACAACTAGTTTGTCTCTATTACCAACGCGAAGTAATGATTGGCCTGTTGTCAATACTTGTCGCTAATTGGTTAAGCAACACATAGTAATAACATGCCGATATTAGCGCGTGAATTGATCACATACGACAATCTCATGGGCTAGAGTTGTCAAAGTTGACGAGCTGTGTAAAATTCAGGGCAGCAATTTAAGATTTGAATAATTTTTATTACATATATTTCTGGTATAACTTCTCTTCAATTGACAGTTTGTTTGACAGTACGCATAGGCATAGGCACAAGTTGCGGCAAGCAATAGCTAAATGTATTTTGAACTAAAGAATACCCTGAAATTAAAAAAAAAGTGAGCGTTTCCGTACTTTTCCCTTCAAGGGGAGCGTTATCCTCCCCCTCCCCTCCCCATAACTTAAATTTTAGTGGGCAATAATGTACATACCTCATTTTCGAACTCAATTAATTCATATGGCATAATCCACCCCTGTAGAAAGAATGGGGAGGAAAGAAAAAATTGAGTATAATTTCAAACTTTCGTCGCGTGGAAAGTGATTGCGCCCTTATAATTTTTCTTTGACGTCGAACAAGATCCGAAGTATAATATTGCCTTGTTTGAATAATATTGGATCTCAAATCACAAAAATTATTTAATATCACTTATTACAATATTATTACTGTTATAGAACAACTTTAGAAATTAAATTTAATGTAAAATATTTTTAGTTATTTATTAATATTTATTGTAATATATTTTTAGTTAGTGTAAAATTATTTAAATATACGTTTGTTTTTAGCAGCATAAGCTAAATAAATCGTTTACTTAGTTATTTTTACTGACGAAGGCCAATCATGTAATTTTGTTGTTTTTTGATACTGAATGCTTGCATTCGCTCTTTTATTACCATGGTCTGTATCTATGTAACGGAATCTTAAGGTGTAATTTTGATTACAAATACATGTATATCTTTAAATAACTGTCGACCAAGCTTCACTCTGCGTTGCCTTTGTCAGATCGTCTTTTTGCAAATAAGATATTTAGTATAGTCACATTGCGCCATCTCACAGAAATTTAAGGCTCAACGTAATGCATGTTCATATAATCCAATTGACAAGCATTGAAATATAGAATGGCACTCTTGAATTAATATTTAAGAGTGGTTAAGAGGTCGTAATATATTATTTTGTGAAAATTTGTGTTAAGTGAACCCTACCATATAGATAAATTTAAAAATAAAAACCATATCTAAATACAATGCAATATAATCGAAGGCGTACCACATAACAAGTATGGTTAAAATATGAAAGGAATAATCCACCTTCGTGAATCAACACTTACAAGGTGTTCTTTCATATTTGGTGTGATTGGTTTCAATATTATATGTCATTGGTGGATCAAGGGGGAGGGTTAAGGGGTACTTCAGGATGATAAGACCTAAAGAGGGTCAATCCCCAGATCACAAACTTGCCACTGATCCTGTTATATTTTGCTTTTTTCACTGCTGCACAACTAAATAGTCATTGAAACCTGAAATTATTTAAACATGTTGGAGTTAAAACAATATAGAAATAACATTTATTTTTAAAATATTATATTTTAATCATTTATAAATATCTATTGTAATTTAAACACAGTAATTTTTATTCCTAATATACATGGAGCATTTTTTAAGTAAGACAATGTTGCCAGTTATATTAAAAAAATAAATACAATGCATTAAATGCTCAAACCCTTATATTATACTTTTTAAAAATTTGATCTTCAGCCTAAGAACATGAAAATTGAATTTTTTTACATATGTTAATGAATAGCGTAAAGACAGTAGAGAAATATACTTAGTTCCAGTAATTTTAACGGTAACAGCTAAAAAAATATATTAAAGTAATATATTTTTGGATTGTCATGATCTTATGAGATTATGGGATGCCATGTAACATAACATTGCTTTTCTCTCTCTCTTGTTTCCCTATTTGTTATTTTCTATTGTTTGCTTATTTTGTGTTTTTTTTTCTTTCCTTTTATGACTTAATACGTTTTTTATCGGCGAGAACCTTTTTATGGCTGAATTGTATGTTTTTTTATGGCTGAATTGTATGTTTTTTAATATTTTTGTTTGAGTGAAACGAAAGCTGTTGGTTCTCCAAATCTTCTAAAATAAAATAAAATTATATATTTAATGTTTTGTTAAATATTTTTGCTTCAATTTAATACTATATTGAAATCATTTATATAAAGATTTTTTATATAATGGTTCAGGCTTGTTGAAAAGATGAATGAAGAGTGAGTAACAAGACAAATTTATGTTGCAAAAGTGAGCTGCCACTCACTGCTCACGCTGTTGACATCTAGGGAGAACTTATATCCATCGGATTAGTGACATACTAAAGAAGGGCGATATAAGGAGTACCCGTAACCGACGAGCTTGTATGCGTAGATGTATGGATGTAGAAGAGAGGTGCATCGCGCCAAATCCATAATCTACACCCTACACCTCTTGGTTTTTAGATGAAGTTGTATTTAGTATTTCAAATACAAAAGAAAATCTGTTGTATGATTAAAAGACAATTCTTTCATAACTAAAGGCAGTACATTCGTGTCTTATTCATTAATAAAAACGTGCAGCTATTTATTGACTATATTTTACTTGGTGAAAAATACTTAATACTAATTAATTAAACTATTAAAATATTTAAATTGGATAAGACGTTATAATACTTCCGAGAATTATTGTTTCAAGCGAGACGGCGCTTTTTTAATATCAAAGATCTATATTCACTTATACTTAATTTGTTTTACATTTGATAGCAGGGTATTTGTATTTTCAAAGCTTTGTGAAGTTTTTTATAAGTACCAAACAGAAGATAAATGATCCGTTATTACCTGACAAAGAGTCTAAATTATGAATGTAGATAGTTGTACTGTACACATCAGATAACTTGAGTATTTTCACAATTGTTACTTTGTATTCAAGATCAATCTTATTGATGTGTAACATCTTTCCGTTTGCTTTAATTTAATATTGAATAAATTAGCTGTCAACTGTTGTCAAGCACAACTATCCCGCAAAGTGTAACAACCCATTCACTCTTCTCTTAAATTCTCGTACCCACGTCATAGAAACTTCAACGCTGGCAACTTGTTTCAATCCTGCAATCTCTAGGAGTGATTTCGTGAAAAGAAGCCGGGAAGCACATCATTTGATTTGACAAATGACCGCGCGCGGTGCTTAGTTGGCCGTCAAGTACCAACCCATTTTCCCAGAGGTTGTTTATTACCGAGGAGAGATGTCAGATATGCGACTAGGCTAGATCGGTTCTTTGATTCTCTTTGTACTCAACCAGAAGTTAATTCGATAGACTACCGCACTCAGTGATATTTTATAGTATAGATTAGTTACGTTTACAGTTATTTGCGTTGAAATCTATTTCACCTCGTCTCGCGTAGTATGAAACTGAAAACATTCACAATTCTCACTTATAAGTAGAACAAAAGATACGAAACTGCACGCAAGTGAAAGAGATAGCTGTAATTCTAATGATTGCATAAGTTTGCTCTCTCTTCACCTACATATAGCGCCTAAGCATAATTTATTAAAATGTTTGGAAAAAAAATTGAAATATACAAAATAATCTAAATATTACTTTGCGTACTCACAAAACATGTCTTATGAGATCTCTTGTTTTGTTTACTTTGGAGTACGTTCACTTCCGAAACACATATGATGACATTTTTGTTTAAAAAAAGTTTAAATACTCGGATATTACGGTACAACGCTTGTGATTCTCTCGACACAGACTAACTGCAAGACGTGCCAATTGGCTCGTATTTGAGTCACACGACGCACGCGCAATATATCTGTACTATAAAATATACTTGACCACACCCTTATTTTATACTTGTTAATAAGAATTTCTGTCAACCTGAAGTTCCACAGAAATGGTCACACACGTCACATCTGATAATTGTCTATTCAATTTGGTCCGGTAACAAATACGTTCGGTACACAAATACCCTGCTATAAAATATTTTCAATAAACACTTTGTGACTATAAATTGAACTAGCCCCAGACTAAATATATATTTTTTAACGATAACACAATGCGATCGGCTCACATTACCCATTATCCTTGTAAAATATTGCAGTCTTCTAAGCGATAAGGCGATTCGAGATGGCGCCACCTAACCCAAATGGGGGTGAAAGTGTCGACCGTATTTGGAACTACCGTCATTCTTTCGGTGTACTCGGGGCGCTATCCTCGGCTTTTCGCTTGCTACCCGCATGCTGAGTCCTATTTCTATCAGGCTTGTACTTCTCCCACTTCTTATGATTCAACTGGTCAAAGTCTTCACAGTATTGTGCTATCTCCCTCAGATAAGTGGACAAATGTAGTAGCTCCCTATCTCTGTCTCTGTTCAGGTGAGCTTGCCTAAACGGTCTGATTTTGAGACCACTTTTTGGATTCATGATGAAGTTCCTTCGGATGTCGTCGAACATTATTGTATTCTTTGGACTGTATTGAGGGTACTTTCCCCAAATTACTCCTAATGGTTTTACCTGAAAATTTAAGGAATAAAAGACATAAATAAAGGTGAGATTATGGCTTTTTTGCGTGGTAACAGGCTACAGTAGTTGATTTTTCATACCTATATGTAACCTAAATAATTCTTCTATTTTGAGATAAGGAGGTAAGTAAGCAAGTAATTCACACGACCACACGACATTAAGTGTCTAACGTTGAACAAGAGGAGTTGCAGATGTCACAGAAGTAAACTACTTCATGCTGTTTTTCTATAAAACTATAACACTTTCTTGGTTGAATCTACGCCCAGTCATATAACAAGGCCCCTGTTTGGCAATAAAAATTAAGAGTTGGGCTAGGAAAATTTAATTGATCAAACATACTAGTGACCCAGCCGGTCTTCTCCCAGGTACCACAAATTATGTTAATCCGATTGCTATCCAACTTCACAGGAATACTCCCTGGGCTTCAGAATGCTTAACATACTCCATAAGTTTTTATCGAAATAGGTCGAGCCGTATTGGAGCCTTTTATATATAAACATTTATAATAGTAAGTAGATAATATCACTTACATCAATAGTTCCATATTTAGTTGTATGCACTGTAATCATAGCTAAATAGTCCAAGTAGAACATAATCTTGTAGTCCTGATGGGTTGATACACCTAGCAGTCTCATTTTCTCTTCTATCCACTTCATGCCGGTCGCTGACCATATCACTATGTCATAGTCTTCATAAGCCGACGTGAGGAATTCGTGTAGGAAAGGACGCATTAGCTCATAGCCTAAAAATTTAGCAAATATTAAAGACAAAAAAAAGGATAGAAGCACATAACAATGATAGATTTCATAATAACATCATCTGTTACAACAATGCAGTGGCTCGACAAGTGAATTACCACAACCTTAGAGAAGACGGGCATGAAGCATTCTGCATTTTGTCTGAGAAGGGTGGTGCGGGAGGCCTAATTATGGTTATCTTTTCCTTCCAATCAATTTCTAATAAGGAGGGGATTAGAAGGGAAAGAGGATTTGAAGATGGATAAGAAAAGGAAATATTCTTTTTCCTCTTTATCACTTACTCTGCTTATTAAACATTGTCAACATAACTGCAACACATTTGTTTGTTGCAGGTACCTATAGGTAGCGGTGGCAAATGAACAAACAGTTAACTTGATATTAATTGTAATATCAGGTGAACTGCTTGCGAATTTGCCATTTCTTCTTAAAAAAAAATTGGCAGTAAACTTATTTCTACAATTGTGACATTAGTGTCTTTCATAAAAGAGTGAATAGGCCAATGCTAATCTAGAATTTAAAGTCTTATGACAACATCACTGCAGATAATTCTACCAGTCCAATTATTACATTATGACTTCTATAGCATACATACCAGTCTCAGCTACCGATCTATGGTCGAACAATGTGTAGTCAATGTCAAGTACCAGCAACTTCTTTCCTGGTCTCGGCTCATTTAATACATTAATCTTGTAATCTCGCACTCTTTTATTTATTTTCGCTAAATATATCTGAAACAGTTTACAGACATAATGTTAAAAGACTTCAAATAGATGGTATGCTACAATGATGCTTATGAGGTTGATAGTTTTCAAGATTACGACGTCGGTGTCAAGACACTTACAGTAATTTGTTGTGGAAAAATATCTACCCCTGCTGACATTAAGGGTTGGGGACATTCTTTAATAAGAATTGTATAAATTCACTAACAAGACACAAAGTAAATGTAAACTTATTTATAGGAATATTATACACTACATAACAATAATACATAACAATGTTAATGTAATCAAAAATATGAAAAAATGACAAAAAAATAACTAAGCAATGCACTTGTATTATGAGTGAGTGGTTGTATTGCATGGTATGTAAGTCTCAAATTTCTCTTATTAATTGGGCCTATCTGGTAAATGTTTTATCAAGCTCAGCAAGTCTTTCTCAGCCTCATCTCTCCAGTGATAGCTGGTACAGCCAACAAGGTATCTGCGATTCGACCGCCTCAAGTATGCATGCATCACAGCCCTTTCATCATCCATTCTTATCAGCTGTATGAACCAACTCGGGAAAATCCTAGGGTTAGTAGGAGAGAGGATGGAACTTAGAGAATAAGAAAAACATAGAAATTGAGGAACTAGTGGCCATGGTAAACATAATTGGAAAAATAAAAGCAAACAGTTATAATAGTTACATTATAAAGGAGAGAAAAACAATTTTATTCTTACTTACCTCTTGGTTCTCAACATCTACTTCTTCCTCTTCAATATCCAGGTCATTGATAACATCATCTCCCACATCGGGCTTTGTCCGAGCACCTTCAATAGCCTGCTCCAAAGAGCCCATCATCATAATCTTCAAGTTTGGCTTTAGATTTAAATCTGACAAGGTACAGTTGTCTTTTGCCACTTTCCCTGTAAGTGGTTAGACAATAATTATTATTATTACCAATATAAAAAATCTTTTGACTATAAACTATACATATAAACAGAATAGAGATTAGAAGGAATGACGTGCAAGTGCCACAATTAGGATGTTATTTTTATGAAATTACTTTTTTAAATTCTTCAGGAACCCTTTCCCTTCAAAGGGTGTGGTTTGGGTAGAAATGAGAATACCCCTTCCAATACATTACCCAAAAACCAGCTCCTGAGATATCAAAGTCTACCCTTCATTGCTTACATTGCATGCAGATACAATGGAACTTTTTACATGTTGTTGTCATTGTTTCAGCTGAAATTTGTCAACTGCTAGATGTAGGCCTCCCCTATTGATGCCACAAAGATCGTTTTACATGTGTTAGGAGGAAATTTTATCATATGGTTAAATCACCAATCGACTTTAAACATTTTCTCTTCATAATCATTTATGACATGTTGTAATTCAAAAAATGGTAACAGTAAATGACTTTGATGATTTTGAGTATATTAAATACCAGATCACATTTAGATTTTAGACGCATTGGGGAAAGTTTTCATTTTAAATTACGTTGTATGAGTGCTTAAAGTGCGGCACCGTAAAACAATGATGGCTTAATTTTTTTGTTATATTAAATAAGCAGTATAGAAGTTTCCGAATACATAATTATCAATAAATAATAGATCTGTATACAAATACAAAGTGATTTACCTTCAAACTTAACATTGAGTAGTTTTTGTCTTTCCGGTCGAACACCCGTGGCATTTTCAATAGCAATTTTGAGCATTGCAACGGAGTCCGATGGCGACAGCTCCGGTATGTCGAATTCTTTGCCATTCCATTTAACACTTAATTTAATTGGATTATCGTTTATATCGCACATTTTCGCATTAAAGTGTTATGCAAAATGTATAGATTCGTAGAAT
>JWHW01029379.1:3344-16065 GCA_000931545.1 Papilio glaucus | reverse complement strand
GGATCGCGCCAAATGGAAATCCATGATCTCTGCCTACCTCTCTGGGTTACGGGCGTGAGCGCATATAGGGACAGGTACATTCCCACATGTAGAATAATGAAAAAAGGATAGCATAATTAAAAAAGAGTACAGCTAGTGTACTAGTACAACATGACTTAAGCTATAGAAAAAACATCCAATTGGGACGTTTCCGAGTCTACACTTTTACATTTCTATATTAGAATATCATTAGGTTGAACTATTTCCCGTCCACCAGTTCACAATTTTCCGACAGTTCACCTCTCTCGCTTCTTGATCCATACCATCTACACAAACATGCTACGTTTCATTTTTGCACTATAAATTTGTTTTGTCTCTCTCCCTTCATTAATCCTACCTTGTTCATTTTAGTACACATACACATAGACTTGCATCAAAAAATTATGCATATAAAATTACGAAAAATCGAATAATTAATAAATATATATAGGGCAGTGTGCTTATAAGTATATTTTTTTTTTATCAAAATACAGTTCTTAAGCATCCATTCTGATGCGGAATAGAGAAAGATACATACTAACGATCATTTAATAGTGATATTTAGATTTAGATAAAAAGACTTTTCAAAAATAAAAACACGAAATAAAACAAAACAATACAGGTTTATTTGCAATGCCCAGTAAAGACACCAAAATCAACAGCACTAAAAACAATCATTCATCAAAAACTACTCGCAGAATTGCAGTGCCCTGCTAAACTACTACTTTCTGAAACAAAGAAAAGAAAAAGGTTCATTGGGTAATGGCGTTAGTGTTCTGCAGTAGCTGATCCAGGCTCGAGGTTATGTTTTAACGAAGTAGAATTAACAAAAGACATTTGATATTATATTTAACGTATAATCAAATAGTCTAATGCTGCTTCCGCCAATGTTTGGACGCCAATGAAACTTTTGTATATCGAATTTAGATATACAAGTTTTTTTTTGGCAGGGATCTTATTTTAAAAACGAAAATTGGACCTCATCCTCCTTTCAGCCCGAAGACGTAAGCCTCCCTCATTGATTATTGCATAGCAACCTAAAGTAGCAATGAGCCGGACACATTGCTAGCAGAACGGATTGGCCGATGGGTCTAAAAATTCCTGAATTGGACCTGTTAATATAGAGTTCGGTCAAAAAATTCACTATTATGGTACTTACTGTCTTCGGCAGGAGCGTATTGTAGACATAAATTTTGTTGTGATTTCTGAAATCAAAAGGATTCCGTATACATAAGCTATCAAAAAATGATAACTCCGCTTTCCTACCAAAATGCAGGCGACTCGTTTTCAATCCTTAATTTTTGCTATGTACGTAGTTTATCATGGTTAATTTAGGGTAGCTGGAGTCACCTAACATTAATTTAAACGCTAATATATTGCCACCTTATCAAATCTAATGTACTAAAGCTGAAGTTACTTTGTTTGAACGAGCTAATCTCAGAAACTAGGGATCAAATTTGAATAACTGTTTTTGTTGTTGATGGTCCAAAAATTAAAGAAGGTTATAGGCTATATTATATTACGCTGTGACCCTTAGGAACCGAGCAGCAAGACAAATAACACTAAGCGCGATGTGTAACGCTGGGGAAGAACATGAAGGCACACTACTAAAAACGAAATTATATAAACAGAAATAAATAACTCAAAATTGAGGTACATACTAGCAAGTTCTAAATGAGCATATAAGCGATATTATTACTAAAAATACACATACTTGTGACAAAATAATGTACTTTAATGAAACAAATTAAACAAACCGTTAAGATATTGTTTGTGGGACTTTCATAAACATGCCTCTGCCATCTTTGTTTCCGTACAGCGTTTAATTTACCTTCGTTTCTGCGAAAACAATTGTTTACATGAATGTATATTTACATCACATACTATGGCAGTCACGCGACGTGCCGTGCCAATATACCGTGCGGCGTCGTCGGTCGCCGATTACATCAAACATTAAAACAAAATTAGTTTTTGATTTAATCTTATACAGAGTTGTACAGCGCAGTGAAATAAAAAAAATAAACAGATGGCATCATAAGTACATTTAACAGTTCATTACACTCTTCTTTCCTTCCTGTTTTACATACATAAATATAGGTTGGGGTATGCTGTAAGAGCTCAGACGCATTACCGTGTGTTTTCACTGCCGAAAACTTTCACACAAAACATATTGTCATCTCAGTTTTTTCAGAGAGAAAGATAGAGAGAAAGCTTGTATTGCGACAAGTTTATACGCTACGGTTACGTACTCAAAAACATATGAAAAAACAATTTCCATTGGGACTAGGGTGGCAGCTGATACGGCTGCCCCTCGACCACCATGTTTGCGGCTCCACGGTCTATCGCGCGGTTACTGCACGGACCGTTCGACGGTCCGCACGCGGTCACCCTCTCCATCATCTATTTCCCTCCTCTTTTCTACAGTAAGGAACACGGGTTTTTATAGCACGCCGCGAATAATAAGATGGGAGCACTTAGTAAGAACAGAAATTAGTCTACTTCACCACAAAAACAAGAACAGAGTAAAATTACTACACAAATAAATGTACAGAGATAAAATCCGACTAGAAGGCCTACCTCCATATAAACGAGTATGACACCTTATAATCTAGGCCATGTGGCTTTACCTCAGTCTATATCGTCTCATTCCTTTCAAAAGCCTGACGGCAGGTCTTGTGCTGTCATCAGATCTCGTGCGGTCTTCACTCGCTCTTGGACTTGTCTTTAAAGGAACCAATCAAGATATTGTTCGATTAAAAGAAAAGTAAAAATCACAACGTTTTAATCTATTTAAAGCTTCTAGAGAGAGAATTAAAAAACACTATTTAAACTTCATCTTCTTCTCCCTGCCCTTTTCTCACTTTTTTTTGTGGAGTCGGCACAGTACGACCGTAGTCCATACTGTAATAAGTTTTGGCTTTAGTTTTTTTACGGCCGGCCGCCTGACACGTATATGAAATATTAGGAGATTATCGAAATAATTTACTAATATTTCTTTTAACCATTCCAAGGTTTTTTGCCACGATTTTTTGAGCTTAAAATGGTTCACGATATTAGTCGAACAGCAAATTCGAACCCACGACCATGTTGTGCATTTCTCGCAGTCCGTACTCATAGTCATTAGGCTATTGGCGCTAAAAACTACTATTTAGACAACATCAATGTAATACAGGTTAGCTAAGCATTATTTATTAGTTCTAGGTTAAGTTTAATAGTTTAGGTTAAGACGACTTTTGCTAAAGTTGACGTGGGAGTTAGTGAGTGCAGTTGGATGCCTGCTAACCATTCAGTTAAATTTACTTTTAACTCTTCAACATTACAAGAAGGGCGAATATCGGTATTCTACATCAATGAACCCGCGAACCGCATGAGAAGTTCTTTATTATTATTAAAATTGTAAAAAGCGATGAAACGGGAACTCCTGGGAATCCTTATTCGATTACACAAATTTAAGGAGTCCAAGCGTTATTGCAGTTTTACTTTTATGTATACACTCACGCCCCTAAGCCAGCGGTGTAGGCAGAGATTACGGATTTCCATTTGTCACGGTCCTGTCACCCCTCTCACGCTTCTTCTACAAATCTACTCATACATGCTCGTCGGTTCACCTTTTAATGATACTTTTAAACAAGTTACTCACTTGCTTGCCACCTTTTACTTTCGTCTACCAATCTAAAGTGTGGACAAAAGTATGTTTAATTACCTACAACGTCAGTGATTACGCAAGGGACTGCATTGCGAAAGGAAATAATGAAAATATCGATTCGACGGTACCTGTCGTCGCGATGAATAGTGCTCCGGCCTCTTCGCCTTGTAACCTGCAATTGATTATTTCATGACTTATACTTTTCTATATTTATATCTTATGCTTAACGATGGCAGATTTTTCATCGTTATATCTTATTTTGCATATGAACTTATAATATAAGATACCGTATAAGAAATTTATACCCTAATCTGTTATTTGATTAGGACCTAGATTATGTTAGATAATGATGACCTAGAATCGCTAGCGGCAAGTTACGTATGTGATTTATCAATTTACATATTATCTAACATACAACCTGGTCTTGATCAAACAGATGAGGGTATAAATTTATTATGCAGTATCTTAGACTATTATAATAATACAATAACGATAAGCCATATTTATATCGCAAATACTAAGATTATACATTCTTGTATGCCTTCATTCCTCTTATGGGTATTCTACGGGTCTACGAAGCATCTCTTCTGGTGAATCTGTTAAACCCTAAAAATAAATCACAGGTTACAGACCAGTAAAAAGTCTCCTCTGTTCGAGACTGTCTAGGCTAAAACAATTGCTGCTTCGATTATGCCGCCAAGCAATTTTGCGTTAAATTTACGATAATCAGAATTTAAAGGTACCGGTAAAATAGGTTGAACAGAATTCGCGGGTGAATAGAAATGAAGGCCAATTTCAAGTCATTTTACAATGTATCAAAACGCGGAAAAGAAGAAATTAAATTATAATTAATTAGGACATAATTATGTGCTAACCAATTTAATTAAAAAAAATTGATACAAAATTATAAATTGTATCTATTCATTCTATTTTGCTTGATGCAACCATAAAACTTTTCATTATGAAATTAATATCCCGTCTGCCTCTTTACATTATTATGAGAGATAATTTAAATATTCTGGGACATTATTCATACACCATCTGATCCCAAACTAAACAGAGATTGTGCTATGTAAACCAGATAACTGATATACTACATATACTACTTTTCCTTTGTAAATACATTCTTAGATAATTATAACCAGACTCAGAACATAGTGACATGTTCATGCACACAAATGTCTGTCCTGGGTTGGAACCGAACCCACGACCTGCGGCGTGAAAAGCAAGTATCTTACTAACCACGCCAACCATCCTGTAAAATCATAGTATACATAATAGTAAATAGTTAAATCATTGGCATTTGAAAGACACACCTCTCTGTGAGTTTCGTTTGATCTTTGAAGCGCAAAAACCGCCGTGCTTTTGAGGATACTGTAAAGAAAACAAAATATGATATATTCGGTACATCTTATATCTTAACAAACAATAGTCGTACACATGTGCTAACTGGTGTGTTGTTTCCACATTTAGTAAATTGATATATTTACAGAAATACATAGATATTTTATGTCTAAATGACGTGCAAGCTATGGTTGTCTTGTGACAGTGTTAAGCGCGTTTGGGTGCGTAACAAACTATGTGATTATCGTTTACACTATGGAGATATTTGTAGGATTTTAAGCAGCCTTCTACGGTCTACCATCTTCTTATATTTCTTAAACCAATCCACAATTAACTTCTGCTTGGTCAAAAATTAAATATTACTGTGTAAACGAAAATTAGTTCAAAACTTATTTCTTCTTCTTTCGTCCGAACGATTGTTACAAGAAATATTTTAAAACCGATTACCCATCTGACATGAAGTATTAACGATTATTGAAAATAAGATGGAATTTGATAATATACATAAAAAGAAATAAAAAAAAAACAAATACATTATTATAATCTGCTCACATGACACCAGGAAAAATAGTAATGGTCAGTCAAACTTTAAAGAGTAAATTACATGTTTAGTATATACGTATTTTCATCACTGAATCCTTAATTACTAGAAAAAATAGTAACAAAAACAGACCACTAATGCAGGGCACAGATTCGTGTGGAGAAACTTCGAGGAGAAGATCTCGTTGTAATGCCTTTGAGACTGCAAGTGAAATTTTGGTAAAATATTAAAAATGTAACGTAGATGGATCCTACCAGGCGCACTAACGATCTGGTCAAGGTATGCTCAAGAGGAGGGGAGGACAAGGGGGCAAGAAACCTGAAGCGATCTTTGTAGTCCATGGCGATATACAAAGCGTATTGATCTACAACGGTATCAGAAATAATTATATCCCTTTAGTACTATACGTTTGAATTCTGCAGAGCGGTCCACCATTCGTATTCTGATTATAATGCGATGATTAATTATAATATGTTTTTATTTTAGTTTCGTAGCAAAATGTCCTATTGTATACATCTCTAATTTATCTCTTTACCCACATTCATCTAAATTGGTTCACTGGTATAGGCGTGGAAATGTAACAGACAGTTACTTTAGCATTTATAATATTAGTATTGATTTTTATTAAAATATTATCTTACCTCTAGCAGATATCTCGAAGGCGATAAAATATCATGGCAACCTGAAAATGTATTGTGCTATTTTCAATGTTTTCGTATAAATGAATAAAAAGGACAACTAGGATCTAAACAAAGCTATTCGTAGACACATTTCTTATTCCATCATATTGAAACAATTGTTTGAATATGATGTAATTTAGAAAAAACAGATTATTAGACAGGGTTCCGTAGTCATGTCAGAACTGCCTGCATCAATAACGGAAAACATTTTAAGTTCAATATGTTCATAACTTTACTTATCTATAAACAGACAGTCGGACACAATCAAATTATATGGGAAATTTGTAATGTTACGGAACCCTAAAATGAGAGATATTATACGACGAAAAGCGAACCAACATTTAATCATAAGTTGAGCTTATTTGTGGTAACATTTCTTTTTAATTCCGAACATTTCAATATAACAGACAGTGCAGTCCTGACATAACCATTGAACTTTTAATAATTATACAGGGACAGATCCTTTTATTTATATATTTTTCGGTCTCTTGGCGTGGCATTGATTGGTAGACAAGTTTTATAATCTATGTTTTTATCTTTGTTTTGTTTTATATCTCTTTCTATCGTGTGGTGTCGATAATATATTTTATTCTTTCCCTGATATAGTTAGTCCTTTCTTTAATAACGTGTAATATAGTTTTAATCGCAGTTAATAATTTAACAACTTTGCGATGACCCCATGCCTTGAGTCCGGCCGATTTCTTAGTAATAAGTACTTCTTCTCCTTGCTTCTCGTCTCATCAATTTCTTGTTATAGTCCAGGCTAAGATGAGTCTTCTTTGGTTGATGATATTTTCAGATACACTTTTAAACTTAAAAGTATAGTGTCATTAAAGAATGATTTATTACATTTCATATCTTAGGCGGTTAATTACATGGATATTTGTGTTTAGAGATTTTTCTATTGCTTTTTACAGAGGGGTTTCACCCTATGCATAGACATTGGTTAACAATTCGACAAAGGATAATCCGATTAAAATTACAGTTACAGTATCTTCATGATGTCAGTTAATTGTACAAGTTATATGATCCATATAGACCGTAGATTCTCAATTGAATATGGCGTCCTGCAAGGACGTAAATTTTCACCACTAATGTTATTTGTTTTTCTAATTGAAAATTCTTAAGATTTCAATAGGAATTCGTTGTGCGATTGTGTCACATGACGATGAGTAAAATAAATATTAACATCGTTCATATTTATGCAAATAGTTGATTTATCTATTTTTGGGTTTATTTAAATTATTCAGAAGTAGGTCACTAAGTCAGTCACAAAGTTTTTGCCACCTTTCGATCATTGTAATATCTAATATTTCTGTCTTTTGTCTATCAGAATTATGTAAGACCATTGCTAAAATTTTCTAAATTAGCTAGAACTCCATCTCTGCAACGGCGTTAAATACTACTTTTTGTCAAACGTTGTAATGAAAAATATATACCTACAATGTACATTCAATGCATATTTGACCATAAAGTAAGTGTCCGTATTTGTAATATGAATATCAATCAATGTTCTTCTTTGTCCATTTACGAGACTATCGCCTTCTTTTTTTGGTCTCTTATAATAAATGTTGTTTAACTTGAAGCAACTAATCTTTTTCTTCCAACATTTTCCTTAGATTTGGTTTAGTAATCAACAAATCGCTATTAATCTAGTCAAAGATATATCGAACTTAGCAAATAAGAAATTCTTAAAAATTCTATGGATAACTAATTTCATTAAAGATTACGTAACTGTATTATTGAAGGTGAATTTAAACGCGAATCTCGTGTTAAATGTTATTAAATTACAGTGGCGTTAATTGTATACATTGCATTTAAATAGGATGCTTTAGATAACTAAGAATAAAAATGTTGTTTCGCTTTTAGTCGTGTAATATCTGCCGTTAAATTCATTCGAACATTAAACGAGTTCGATCCAAATCAATTGCGTTTAGTCAACAATGCGCATTGTATTTCATAATCTGGCGCGGGGACTGTAAAGACTGAATAAAGCTTGTTAAATTGTTGTTTTTAATGTAAGTTCACTTACAAGGTGGAATAAGTTGCGTGCAACTCTTAAACGTGACCAATCTTCCATCTGTACAAATAGCTTTATCGCACGACTTGCAATGTTTCTTCTTTTTCCTTGTCTTATACTCATTGTGATCACTTTTGCATGCTTTTGTTACTGTCCCCACATCCTTTAATTTCTTTTTCATTGTTAATGTTCCTTGATTAGCTCTTTTTACAGGCCGTATTTTCACTATCGATTTACAACAAGTTTTGCAAGGTTTCGTCCTTTTTGTTACTTTCTCGCAATATTCGACGGCGACACGACTGCATACTGTATGCGTTTGTAGTGTCGTATCTGTTATTTCGTCGCTCGTAAAACCGCTGAATAGTGCATCGTCATCTAAAGAGTTATCTGGACTTTCGGATTCTTCTTTTTCTAATGAATTTTGAACATAAGCAATAACATTTTTAGTAACTACTTTATGAAGACTAATGGCAGCGTTGTGTGCATGATTTCAACGCTCGATAAAACAAGCGCCGGCTCGTAGCCAAAGGTGGAGTCAGTGATCATCAAATTCGAGTACAGGCCGCAACAAGTTTTATGTAATTGGGCGGATTATAAAATATTTGGGTGCACTAACGTAACATTTGTTGCCTCTTGCCATATGACTAATCCGGCACTTTTTATGGACAAAGGTGACAAACAAGAAAGCTGTTCACCTGATGTCAAGTGACCGCTACTCATAGGTATCCGCAACAAGCATTTGCTTGTTTGAGTTGCAGATATTACCTACTTTTAATGGCCAGAGTAGGTAGTATACACAGGAAAAAGGATATTTCCTTCTCCTATTAATCCCTACCCACGTCCGATCCTCTTCACCTTCCTATCCCATCCTCTGTAGGGAAAAATGGGAAGGTAAAGAAGATTGACACCGGGCTTCCGGCACTTCACTCATTAGACAAAACGCAGAAGTATAAAATACTCCTACTTCACGCCTGTCTTCTCTGAGGCCGTGGTATTTCACTGGTCGATCCGACCCATTTCTGCAACAGATTTTTTTATTGCGAGAAATAGTATTATTATTCAATATAATACCTAAATTAATACAGAAAACGGGAAACTAGATATTGACAGTAGTTTACTATAGTTCTGAGATGTGAGTAAAATTGAACCATTATTTAATACATTAAAAATACTATATATAAATGACGGAATACCACATTTAATAATCCAACAATCTGGAGAAGTATCAACCTTTAATTCTTACAATTCTATATTATAAATACTAATTATAGGTTACCTTTCAAGTTTGGATTGATAATGTCAGTACTGCGGTAGCAACGCGTGCCGTGGCATTGCGTGGCGCATGTACATATCGGACATCTTATGTCCACAGCGACATCTAAAATCATTAACTATTAACGTTAACGTTTATGCAAAAACTCATCGTTGAACAAGATTCTAATAGATCCATGCAATTAATTTTAGTAATTTAGTTTGGAATTAACTTATTCATTTTTTAGCGAATTTGATATTGCAATTCTCTGTGTACGATAGTTTTGAATTGAAACTGAAGTAACGTAATCGGAATGTACCATACAAAAAGCAATTGATACATTTATATACGTTTATAAAAGTATACAATAAACAATAAAATTTGATTTCTAAATAAAATGTTATCGATCAGTTTTTGTCGGTTTGTACATTTCAGTGTACTGCTGGTCGAATTAACATTCTCTAAGATATCCATCTATACAGCTTCTCTTGCAATATTGATTTTCCTTGTCAAGTTTTCTTCATTCATCTTCTCAACACAAATGAACATAGTCTAATCTACAGCGAGAATTGTGACTTACCGCGAGTACTATTTTTCTTACGAGGTTCGTTTACACATACTTTCGGCTCACATGGGTCAGGCTTTGGCTTATGGGGTGGTTTCGTATCTTCTGGCGGTCTTTTACATTCTGGCGGTCTTTTACATTCTGGCGGTCTATTACATTGTGGAACTTCTGTACAGGATGGAACTTTTTTACAATTGTCTTCATTCTCAGGTTTTCGGTAATTGCACGGTGCGGATTTATTTCTAGTTCTTGATGATTGTCTAGAAGGTGGTCTCAAGCGATGACTGTCGTTGGACGAAGATCTAAGCTTCGCCCTCGAGGTTTGGGTGTCACTTATAGACGTATTAACTTTCGCTCCTCTCACTTCGTCTCGTCTTCTATTTCTCTTTTCAGTCATTATTTTCTTCGCTTCGGGTATTACAGTAGGATTTCTTAATTTGTTCTTCGATGGTTTTTCACAAGACGGCTGAGGCTTCAGTGCTGGGATTTTTGTTGCCATCGGTTTAATTTTTGGCTTACAATCGTCTGAATTTGGCTTTCTTACTTTATGGGGTGAAGATGATTTATCTAATCGTTTTTTATATTTATCTTTTGATGGACACCTTTGTGGCGCCGGTGAACACCCACACTCTCTGCAATAATCAAGAGATTTAGTTTCGTAATTACACTAAATATAATAATCACGATAAAGTTAATAAATTGATTCGTCACGAATAACCTTATAATAATGTTTTTTTTCTTCCTGCCACATAAAAGATTTATGGATGGATAAGAGCGTTTTATTTATTGAATTCTTAAAGCGTATCGTAAAAAAGTATAATCCTATAAATTAGAACAATCGAGACAGTTTCTTACTGTGTAGATTCTTTCGGTTTCACCGCTATAACTCTCGTTTCTGAAAACAAAAAAAAGCAGTCAATATGATTTAAAAAATTGGGTTATTACTGTAATGATAAACTTTAGGGGGCACACTAAATACATATATGTATCTTCTACAATATTTCAAGAGCAATACAAATAAATAAATAACAAAATTAAAATAGAGTAACGCTTACTTTGAACGGGCTCTTCTTCGCACCTCTTCATTATAGGAGGAATGGTACAAGCGTTGGGCGGATCTCTGTAGTGATACATTTATTATTTACATAGATTACATTACAGTTGTTTGCATAAAGTATTTAGTGTCATTTCATATATATTTCTATGTGATCTTCATCTACAATACACTAACATGGACTATTTAAGAATAAAACAATTCGATACAAAGAAATAAAATATAAATTGGAACGAATAAATAAGTATCGGTGTAAGGTTTTGGGGCCGACCCAGAGAGAAGATGGTACTTGGAGAGCCTGATATAACCTGTAGACTGAGAGGCTTGTAGGTAAACCGAACATGTTTGGGGAAGTCACAATTCAGACACTTCGCTGGATGAGTTGCCTACTATGCATGGAAGCCGATCGTAGCGTTAAGTAAGCCGAAACCCAGCCTACGAGACTAAAGCCGATAAAACGCTCCAATCCGTTGACTAGCAAGAGTCGGCGTTGACGCTCTTGTGTGCCGGAGGAGGCCAATACACGCTCAAGATCGGTGCGCCATGGATGTACAGATGCACATAAAGTTTTACCTTTCATCATATATTCTAGGTTAATCCGATACTTTTGTAGTTTGTAATATGCATTATATATAATGTAGTTACTCATATATTAATGTATTCTATTTTTTACTTACATTGTTTTCACTTTCGAATTTACAGTCACGCGTTTGTCTGATTCTGAAACAAAACATGTTGCTCGTAACACTGGTGTTCTAAGCTTCTTTTTAACAGTGCTGCGCTTTAACTTTGCAACAACGTCTTATTTTGAAACTTATCCTCCTCCTATCTAAAGAGCCTGCAAAGTATCTACATAAGCAGGTTGAATCGCCTGTTTTATGCGATGTGGAATATAAAATCCATACAAATACTATCAAGGCATCTGTTGGTTTATTTATTTCTCACTACCAACTAACATCTCGACATCTCGACTACCAACTACAATGCACGTAAGATACAAAGTAAATTTTTATAATTACCTTTTCGTCGCGGTAACTTTTCGGGTATTGGCTTAGCGTCGGCACAACATTTCTTCTCACTATCGCACGGTGACGGGAAGCAGATACCTCGCTCGCAGGTGTCCTTTGGTGTTGGTGGTTTGTATGGCACGCAGCCTCTCGGCTGGTACACCTGCTCCTGGCTCTGCTTACAGTATTCGTTGCAAGACTGCCTTGTTTGATTAAATAATAAAGAACAATCAGTTATGCAAAACGTGCGATGTCAATGTCAAATTCAGGTTTTTAAAAGTTAAATTCTGGCGTTTCCATGTCAATTTGATATGTACATTACCGATTATGAAGTTAACAACGCATATATAAGAGATGCAGTGACAGAGCAGCAGACGCAATTGTATCACGAATGGAATACAGGCATGAAGTTGGAGGTTTTCTCTTGATGAGGTGCCGTTTTTTTTATGGGATAAGATGGCAAACGAGCGAGCGGATATCCTGATGTTAAGTGAACGCTATCCATAGACATCCGCAACAAGCAAATGTGTTGCAGATGCGTGGCCTACCTTTAATGGACAGAGGAGGGCACAAACAGGAATAAGGATATTTCCT
>JWHW01029371.1:80111-91994 GCA_000931545.1 Papilio glaucus | reverse complement strand
TGTATTTTATTATCTATCCAAAATTAGCTTATATCTTAAATAATATAATATAATCGGACAAAATACAATTTTTGACAATCAATAGAATAATCGAGAGAAAATCCTGACATTAAAAAATCGTTCCATTTCGGTGTTTCGGTCGGAAAAGCGCCAAATCGGTAGAAATACTGAAAACCGATAGGTTCGAGACCACTGTTCGTTCTTCGACAATGTAAAATTCGCATTTTGCTGGCCTTATTTGCTCACTTACAAGACATAGTCTTATTGCAATATAAATGATATATCATATTCAAAATAACGATGTTACATATTGTTACAATAATTGTTATTTCGGAAAAAGCAGAACTTCTCACAATAAAAGATTTACTCTATAAATAGCTAAGTTGGCTTTATTGATAGTTATCGGAGTTGTATGGGTGGAATAATTTTATGAATGGACATGTAATATTAAACTGAGAGCGTTGTCGAAAAAGTATATATGTTTTAATAATTTTTTGTGACATTTAGGCATATGTTAATTATTTATAACAAAATGTAAGGTTTTTTTTTCTTCATACCAAAGATGTAATGTACTAGTTTTTAGCTCTGACACTGTATTTTATAGTTTAAAGAAGCTGTATGTAAATAAAAAGTGTTGGATGGCAGTGTTACCACGTCAGTCTCTTGTCCTTGCACTTTATATATAAATATCATAATTAAAAAAATGTGATAATATTAATTCTATTTCTTCCTACAAAAACTCCTTCAATTACTTATAACAAAAGAAGATTTACTTACAATAGGAAAGTTTTCGAAAAAATGTTCGCTTTGTCGTGCGGATTCTTCTCTTTGAGAACGACTTTTGAATCCATGATGAGCAGATCAAATGTCCCACAAACAAAATTATTCAAGGCGAATAATCTAAATCACAAACGGTGATAAAAGCAAAATAACACTTTAAACTTGAATACGTTTACCCCAATACTGTTAATTTCGATTTAAAATCACACAATAAAACACAACACTTTTTTATTATTATTTAGTGATTGAATATTTGGACAGAGAACTGGCAACTCGGACTCGGTCCTTTGCCTTTCTGATTGCGAAAATATACTTTGTGTCTATTATTCATTCGTATCACAAATAGTTAAGAATCCATTGGGTTTTATTCAGGCTATTCACTAATCAAAGTATTAAGACTACAAATTATCAAACCGCATAAACATTTCATCACAGATTTGTTTTAACAAGGCAGTGTAATTGTCCCGCGCGTATTCGTGCACGCACGCCAATCGTCTGTGTCGCACTGTATATATTGGAGTAGATCCGACCGGCGGCGGCCGACGGCTGATGGTCTTGGTGGGGTGCTATGCACTGTTACTGTCTGTCTATCGTCCAACTCGTGCTCGTCTGTCGCTCGCTAGCTCGTTCCCGTTTTTTAATATGCTGAATCATTAACTTTGCAAATAAAGGCCTTCACAAACTACGAATTTGTAATTCAATTTAACATTTAATTTAACAGGAACGAGTAGCGATTCGAATCGCTACTTGTTCCTGCTCTGCACTTTCGACGTATTCCTTGAGTTATTGATTGGTTCAGCGCAAATATATTGGTAAAAGTTTTTTCCTGGTAAACTGAAAAAATACTTATGCGCCATATAGGATTCGTTCCGAGGCTTCCATATTTATTTAATCCATTGAGTCCATCTTTTGGGGGATCAATCAACTATAAAATTGGTTACGAGGTAATGTTTCAATTTTTGAAATCATGAGTACAGCTTTTTTAATGTGAGGAAATGGTTACGCATATACGTCTCAAGTGACGGATTCCCCGAACCCCTCACCTAAACTGTAAATGGGAGCCAGAAAAGCGAATGGTCTTTTCAGTCTACAAGCAGAGGTAAAGCTACCAGAATGGTACACCACACCTGATAATTAACATATGTAGTATAGTTATAGATTACCGCTCATTCACCTTTTTCTAAGTAATAAAACATAATTTGAGAAATTCTTGGACGACTTCCAACTTTTTTTTTACCTTTTTAAGTTACAAATTATTCGTAATAAAGGCCATAAAATTTGGACGGGTACGGTTAGCAAACCATGTCGCAAGAATAGATGATGAATGCAGAGTTCCTTAGCGTTTGTTGGAGAGTCAGCCAGATGGTCGTAACACCCTGGGTAGGCCGAAGATAAGATGGCTGTCTGACGTCGAACGAGATCTAAAAAATATCGGCGTCAGCAGGAGCTGGAAAGCAAAAGTCTAAAGTATACTTACATGGATAAAGTGACTGGAGCAATAGTACTCGCGGCTCTACAGCTGTTATAATATGTAATATGAGAAAATGTTGCTTTTCGAAAATATTTTGGAATTTACGAATTTTAACATAAATACCAAAAAAAAATTGTATACAAAAATCGCGAAGGCCTCTTGTACCCGCTAAGAAAAGTCGCCGGGCCTATGAAAGAAAGGAATTCGTATTGTTTTTACATACGAACTGTGTACACTGCTTCGGCCGCCGCAGACCAAGAAGATATCTTGTTTGGCTGCGCTAGACACGACGCGCTATATTGCTGCGTGGTGGCGGGGGCGAGGTAGGTGAGGTAGTTCACGTAATTTTTGGACGTTTATTTGTGTTCGATCAACAAGTTGTAATATATGTTTATATAGGGCGAAAATCGTATCTGATTTTCTCTAGTATTTAACAGTATGTCAAACGTGGAGATTTTCATACAAAAAGAATTCACAAATTTTCTCCCATGTGATCGCATTACGTGAAAAATATATTTATTTTTAACGTAATGCGTAACGTAGTTCGTAAAAATATATTAGGTAATAAATTTTTTGGTCTATAATTAGATGAACCCAGTTAAGTTTCTAGTATTTTGTTTCCTTTTTCATTCTTTTAATGCAATTATAAAAAAAATCCGTAACTTGGCTAAAGATGTTTTCACTTCAATAAGCATGTTGCTGACGCGTGTTGATTAACTACTACTACTAACTATAAGATTTTCCCCTACCGAATATCGTCAGCGCAACTAAAGAAGTTTTAACTGCAATCATAAATTAGCATAAATTAGTACATTGTCACACACGACATGATAAGCGGTTTCATGACTTTGTTTGATATACTTATGTTGTAAAAGTGTAGTCGCCTATCAACGCGAATGGTTTATGAGTGTGCCGTTGAGTTGACATGACACAGCGGTTAAGGCTATGAACTCACAGAGCCATTTTCAGTCGCACCAACCGAAGTTATGGACCCGCAGCTTCTGCAGATGTATGTAAAAAATTGAATACATTTCCACGATGCCTTTTGCTGCCGCACCGTCGGGCAGCTAGAAGAATCGCGCGAGCCACGGTCACCCACATTTTCGGTGGGCATACGCGCGCTTTACCATTGGTTGGTGGCAAATTCCATTGAACAACCATATCGATTGTAAATTTGCGCGCGGTATCGGGTAAGCGCGGCGGCCGCGGGTGAAAATCGTGTTGTGAGTTCTTAGGATCTAAAGGTAACGCCCCTGCCGCAGTTTCGGTTCCTATATGGTAAAAATATTTGGGTGATCCTTGTAGAAATATTTGGTGGTGACTATTGTATAATTATTCTCAACAACAAAAAAAGGTGCCAATGTTTTCCGCATAATAAGAATGAATGTATCAACAAGTAATAATGAATCTACAAAAATATAAATCTATTATATTACTAGCAGTGCCCCGCGGTTTCACCCGCCCTGCAATTTTACTTAAACGAAATGATATTACCTGCTTAATACTAACCTAACCTCATCATCATCTCCTTGCCCTTTTCCCGCGTATGTGGGGTCGACACAGTATGACCGTAGCACAGTTAACAATCACAAATACAGCACAGTTTTACAAATAAATGTTTAAACTGTGACCGTAGTCCGTACTACATAAAATCTGGCTAAAATTTATAACCCATTACATAAGAATACATACATAATTTCTAAAATCATCTATGTACGTGTAAATACTACGTTACCATTACCGCGGAGCGCCGTGCGTGTCTAGCTGACGCTTGCAAATTACACTGGAAGTTACAAAATCTCTGAAACTGTCCTGTTTTGAACTTTATATAAACTTTCACCAATCACCATTTTAAAGATAATATATAGTTAACTAAAATTTCAACCTATTCAACTGAACAGCTATTTTATAGCATTTTATCGAACAAAAGCGACATGGTTCTTTAAATTGATATAACTTTTTTGTTTATAAACCGATTCCAAAATACATTAGTGAAAACCGCACCCAAATTGGTTAATACGTTTCTTAGATTACCGCGAAAAATGGCACAGACAAAATTTCTAATCATAATTGTTTTGAGTTTTATTGCGTTTATGAAGGCCCCCAATATCTCAAACATCTTCCATGTACAGAAAGCGATCAGTTACATTTTTATTACATATGTTGATTTGTTTTTGTTATGTTTATTTATCTTTTGACATTATTCACACACGGCCATCTGATTCCAAACTAAGCAAAGCTTGTACTATGGAAACCAGATAACTGATATACTACATATTATTGTACTTTTCTTTCGTAAATACATACTTAAATAGATAATTACACCCAGACTCAGGACAAACAGACATGTTCATGCACACAAGTGTCTGTCCTGGGTGGAAATTCTACCGCCGACCTGCGGCTTGAAAAGCCACGCCAACCGGCCCGTCGATATTTGATTTTAATAAGAATTTGCTTTTAATCTAAAAAAAAGTTTCCAGTTACAAATATTTGGGTCACTGGCTCACAGCGTCCCAAATAGACGACAATGACATCGAACGAGAACGCAGGGCGCTGGCAGTAAGGAGCAACATGCCGATTGGGAGATTTGAAGTATGCTGTAGAGATGTAAAATAAAACTCATTTAAAGCGCTTACTAAACGGCACAAGGGTAATATTTGCAAACGAGCGCTACATGCGCCGAAGACGGCTCTGGTAATGGTAGATAAAAGAACTGGTAAGGTACATTCAGAACACGAAGAAAGATTATCTAAGATATGACTACTTATTATTCAATTTTATTTAACAGCATAAAAAAATTAATTATACATACAAAGTGAAACAAACTGTTTTGATATGTTAAGATTTCATTAAATTTTTTTACTGCTTTAGCAATCCTAATTAGTTGGTAAAACGTTTAGTATGTAGTTTAACATTGAAATGCATGTTTTGTAAGTTAATTACAGAAGATTAAAATGTTCAGCTATTTAAAATTTATGAACTGATGAGTTAATACTTTAAGCACCTTTTAAGTTATATCATTTACATATATATCGCCAATTTTGTATTAAAATTACCTAGTCGGGTCATAAGTTCTGTCACAAACTTTTAATTTTTACACTATGCATGTGCTATAAGTCGATTTGAGGGTTATTACAAACCGTCTCGTTCGCAGATTTGACGACTTTCAGCCTCCCAAACAAGCTGGTTTCTGTAAACGCTTCAGTACCGCAGATCAAATCATACGCTGTGGCATTATAGAGAAGACCGAGGAGAATAACCGGCCACTATGCTTTGCGTTTGTGGACTGCTAGAAAGCCTTCAATTCGGTCGATGATGTGATCCGCAGCAGAACCAAAGTGACCGACATTGCCCAAAGAATTGCAAAACTTAAGTGGCAATAGGTCAGACACATTGCTCTCAGAACTGATGGCCGATGAGTCCAAAAGGTCTTGGAATGGTGGCCACGTACAAGTCAACGCAGCGTAGGTAGGCCAGTCCCACAAGATGAACCGACGATCTGGTCAAAGATGTTGGAGTCAACTGGATGAGGGCGGCAGGGGACCGATCTCTGTGGCGATCAATGGGGGAGGCCTACGTCCAGCAGGAAGACTGCCGGCTGCCGAAATAAATGATGATGATCATGATGTATTTGCAATTTATCTATGTAAGCCAGTCAATTTAATACAAAGTAGATCCATATCTAAACCAGAACCAGCTAGATTAACAGTCACTATCAAATTAAAATCAGTTTGATTGATGAATGGCCATTTTCTTATTCATCATCATTAATTTAGTCAGTCTTGAACACAGACGCAAAGTGTTTCGGTGTTTTACAGAATGTATTCTAGGGAGTGTTTGGGTAGTAGTAGTTAGGGTAATTTTTGGAAGTAAAAAATTTCTTTGAAGTAAAAAAGCTTACATGAGGAAGACATATTTGTATACCTTTGTTTTGCGTCTGAGCCACAAATCCTTCTTCTCTCCTTTCTCTTACCCACTCCCGCTCTCAGATTCACAAGGGCTGGCCACCGATAACTCTTCTGTCTGCGGTGGATGTTGATGTTCTTATTTTGAATTACATTTTTAGTAGGGTCATGATTTTTTTGTATAACAAAAAATTTTGTATTATTAAAAAATAAGCAGAAAATACCTTTTCTTTTAGGTACTACAAATATCGATAAAAAAAACTGTGAAAATCGATAAAAACTAAGTCAATTTTTTTACATATAATTGGTTATTATATAGCTTAATATTTAGGAAAGGAGAAATAATTATGGAATCTACAGTACACTTTTAAAGTTTCTACCTTTTTTATTATTCATTTGTAAAAGGCATAAAGTTATAAATGTTTAAATATATTTCAGTATTTTTAGAGATTTAAAAACATTGTAGCCTACGAAAATTTTAGGAATTATTAACAGGAATGTTTATGAATGAGAAATTCCCATCTTATTACAAATTTTAAAGTAATAAATAAATTACATACACATCAACAAAAATCTGTATACTATAAAGCTCTTTGCACTTTTCTAACATGTTGGCTCTTTGATTCTTTCAATGCTTGTTCTAATTTATTCGTAAGATGTATCAGATTTGGTAAATCACATTGCAGAAGGAAGTGGTCGATAATTCTTTGACATTGGCTAGCAGTTTTAGCATTATGTATAGATGAATTAATATGTACTGAAGTAAGATTATTCTTTTTAAAATCTTCTTTGTATTTATAATCTGCATTTTGTCCAAAATTCTTGGGAACAGTGACAACTAAATTTAGAGCAATCATAGGTTTGACCATATGACTACAAGTTCTAGATGCCATCTGAAACAAAATATACTTAAAAGTCACAAAGATCAGGGTGTACACACACACATAACAACTACATATTAGTAAAAAAACAAATAGACAAAATAACAGTGGTAGACCCTGTAAATATATCCCATCAAGATATTACTATAAACCACCAACAACCAACTTTGACATTGGGATGTCAGAAACCATAATCCGCTTCTTGGCCATAAGGGCTGTAAAATAATCGAAACATAAGGAAAATAAATATAAAAAAAGAAATGCGATAAAATCAATAAATTAGTTTTTTAGAATCAGAAGAGAATCAATTTTTAAACCTTTTCTTATTCCTGCTAATTCAGATTGCTTCTGTATAATGTAGTTTAAACATGCAGTCTGATATTATGTCATAATATAATCTTGACTGTTTATATAATTCCTATTCCTATATATAAAACATTAGATTCATATAAAAGCAAAATTTTTACCTGAACTTCAAACCTCCATGTTAAGTCCTGATAGCTTGGATTTTTCTGTTGAAGTATATTTAATGCACTTGACAGTTCTTCTTTCTTGGTAATATACAACTTTACCAAAACTTGGTGATGATCATTTGAAAATCCAGCTAATGCCAATGAAGACTTAAAATCTGCTTCCGATAACTAAAAAGAACAATAAAAATATTTATTATGTACATGCTGTTGGAACATTATAAGCAGAAAAGGGAATAAATCTTAAATATAAAATAAATTGATGAGAAGAGAACTGTTTTTTTTAGTTTCCACATATTAAAGATTGTACTTGTTCATAGCATTCAAGTAAAGGTCATCAATCAATACATTTTAATAAAATTAAATCTTTATTTCAATTTTAATTCCACAAAAATATTAAAATATATACAATACAAATAGAAAGCTTTTTATTTTAATATTCGTAAATTCCTAAAAATGTTCTAAAAACATTTTCTCCTATTACCTTATAACATTAGCTATCCATATCACATAATTTCACTTTACTTTATCTCACAATTTCCCCAAAATTATAAATTTCCAATGAAAGTATGTAAGAAATAATAATGGCCACCATGTATGGTAAATGATGTTTTTTGTTTACAACCATATATCTTAGAATGAAACAAGGTATAATATACCACATATATATTAGATACATTGATACCAAGGTTTTAAAGTGATTATGTTCTATCCTAAGCTGATAAACTGGTTAAGGCATTTTGGACACCCTAGTTCAGAACCTTTGCATTAAGTAAGGAAGTAAATCTGAAAAATAAATGAAAGAAGAATTTATATGGAAAGTAATAAGCTAAGATATGTAACTAAATACTTACATTATATTTACATCCCTCCAATAATAAATAGGCCAGAGCTTGAATCAAATTTTGTATATGAGCCAGTGGTATTTTCAATTTTTCTGTAAGAAAAAAAACACTAGTGACAGTAAGCAGTTTGCATTGTCACATTGACTAAGACGGTATACAGATTACAATTACAATATCCTTAATCATAAACTAAATGACTATTTCACAATATTGCTTATAATTCAAAATACTGTATAAAACTAATTAAAGGTTTATCGTAAAAGATGATTGCTTTAAAACTTGACTTAACTAAAAGTATTTGACAATAGCTGAGCTAAATACAGAAGCTTTGTCAAAAGGAATTTAAGTAAAAAGTGACTTTTAACCATGAGTAATACACTGTCAAAAATATTCACGTAACATATTGTAATCTCAGTTTTCTCCAAGAGAAAGATCAAGAGAAATCTAGTATTGTAACATGATTTTACTACAGTAGAAACCTACAGTGAGAATACATTTATGTAGTAGACATATATCACTTCTACTGATACATAATCATCTTTCCTACTTAAAGTTGATGCATCTAGAATCTTTATGCATAGTGGATGTTCTTTTGGTTGCTTTTTGCTAATTCTCGTATAGTATATAAAGTACTCACCAGCGGCAATAGTATATTTCTCAATATTGGTTCCATTATTTAAATAGTCTATTGTAAGTTTACAAAAGTCAACAAGAACTGAAAGAAATATCACAGCATATGTCAGTAAAATAATTTTAAAGAACTATTTTTATGCCATATAAATTGACTAATCAATTGCAATAGTTCGCCTTTAGACACAACCACACCAAAAAGATTACACATAATAATATAAATAAATAGCAAATATTCCAAAATAAATCAACCTTGCATTGATTGCTTATGCAATATATCGAGATGTTCCTTTTGTAGCTCGCTAAGAAAAATAATCATCTTTCATATTATTGTTATGAAATTATTACAAAAAAGTATTTGTAAACAATCTGGTATCCTATATTTTATTTTGTATTGAAGAGAACAGAATGATACACATATCAAATATCAGTCAAGTTAGATAGTTTATATATCAAATGTCAAAGTGACACTGTTAATAATTATAATAGCTTCTTATTCATACTATATATTACTATGATTTATTCCCTTGATTTGGTTTTTGTATATAATTTTGTTTATGCATACATATACTTGATGTACACTGTGTTTATTTGTAACTAAGATTACATGTTACTTATTGCATAGGTTTGATATAATGTATACTGTGAAACTAATTGATGTAATTTTGTAGATTAACCATATTAAATAAATAAAATAAATTTATTTATATATATTTATATGATTAATATTTTAAAAAGATTAAAAAGTTTTTCGTGTTTAATTTATTTATGAGAAAATGAACTGATAATGCGCGATAATATTATCACATTTACCCAGCACTTGATTAATAAATGTTTTCCTATTAGTCGGCGTAATGGCGTAATGATAGTAAATACTCGTCTCAAATTTATTTCTGTTAAATATAGATTAAATAGATTAATGCTCTCGGAGAGGAAGCCTATGGCGCTGCAGTGGGGAAACACACTAATAAAGTGTGATTTATTATTATTACAGATTAATGTCTTATTTTATACAAAGGTAAACTTTAAAATCTTGCAACATTTGAAGCCAACATTGCAAGGTAGGTAGGATGTCAAAGATTGTCATTCAACTATTCCTTTTGACATCGTTCATAAATCTTCAATTTGTAATTTTGATATCAGAAACAGTTTTTTTTTTAGTTCAACGTACATTGTTATGGTTGCGGAAATAGAGGCTTCATCATGGCTTTGAAGAAAGTAAAAGGAAATTTTGAAAGAATGTTTGACAAAAATTTGACTGATTTAGTTCGGGGAATCAGAAATAACAAAGATAATGAGGTATTGCTTGCTGATTGCGCCTAATTAGATTTGTATATTAGAATAAATTTAAGAAAATGTCACTTCTAACTCTCCAACTAACGAATTAAATGTTACAGGCAAAATATATAGCCCAGTGTATGGAAGAAATAAAAGTAGAACTTAGACAAGATAATATCGGTGTGAAAGCAAATGCCGTCGCGAAACTGACATACGTAAGAAAATATTCAACATTATTTTATTTTTAACTATTTAAACAAGTTGTCTAGCACTTTTCTTATTAACTGTACATAAATAAGAATCAAATATAATGACATCATTAAACTTTTCCTATCTTGGAAATACTTGAAAAGTATTTTATTTAAAATTATTTTCAGCTTCAAATGCTGGGCTACGATATCTCATGGGCAATATTCAATGTAATTGAAGTTATGAGTTCAAATAAATTTACTTATAAACGCATAGGATACTTAGCAGCAAGTCAATCATTCCATGCAGACTCTGAATTACTTATGCTCACAACAAATATGATCAGAAAGGATTTGAATGCTCAAAACCAATATGAAGCAGGTCTAGCACTTAGTGGTCTCAGTTGTTTTATTTCACATGACTTAGCAAGGGATTTGGCCAATGATATTATGACTTTGGTAAGTGAATAAACAAAATTATCACTACTCTAAAATTGTGTTCTCATATTCAATGGACAAATATTTATTTAGTATGTGTTTTACTGATAATACTTAAATTCTTTAAGCATTAAGAGGTCTTTAATAAAGGACATTTGTAATTGGCAAACAAGTGTATGTTTGTGATCTATTAACAAAAGAGTTGCTTTGTTCCAGTTATTAATATTTAACATACTTCGACAAATATCCTATATTCTACTTTCTGATATAAATAAAAGTTGTAGCTATACACATTTATTTCAATTAAACAAAATGTCTATTAATTTTCTAGATGAGTTCAACAAAACCGTACCTGAGAATGAAGGCTGTTCTCATGATGTATAAGGTATTTTTAAGGTATCCTGAGGCCCTTAGGCCAGCATTTCCTAAATTAAAAGAAAAATTGGAGGATCCTGATCCTGGTGAGTAGTTTAACATTATAAATTAATAATTTTTCCAATCAACCATTACATTTTCTTTATTAACATGAAACTAACAATATTAACCAAATAATTATGTTTATTTATACTGTGTATTACTTTCTTCATTATATGTTAATTATTACAGTTATAACCATGAAAATAAAATTATTAGACTGCTTAATGCTTTGTTCCACTATTTGATACAGCTGAGATCTGTATTTGGGATGTATATTTATTTAACACACTAATTAAAATGGCTTTACTCACGCATGGTTCGGTGTATGTACCGACTAGTTTCGAGCCCTTCGGGGACTCTTCCTCAGGGTTAGTGGGGCTGGCATAAGTTTGCGGTGCGGTAAATAAATATAAAATTATTGCGCCTTGCAATAATTTTATATTTATTTAGTTGTAAGGTTACTACTTATGAGACTGACAAATCAATCTAGTTTGAAACCACGCCATTGTCTTTCATGTTGTTGGTGCTTATATTTATATTTATTTCTTCAATAATTAAGCCAGGAAGGTATATTAATGCA
>JWHW01029371.1:56925-67105 GCA_000931545.1 Papilio glaucus | reverse complement strand
TAACAACTGATCCCAAATGGATCTCATGGCATCTCCCACTGTGTGTAAATTAATTTCATCAGACACTTTGTATAAATGAATTTCATCTCTATTCTTGTTCATCGTTTTAAAGTATGACAGTTAAATACATTTGAAAAATTTATTTTCAATTTTTAACACAAAAAAAATCACACGCTTCTGAGAGTTAAAAACATTATTATTAAATGCATATTCTAAAAAAAATATATATAGCGTAACGAAAGAAAAATTAATGTAAACAGAATATTAAAGATTTCACACTACACAATCTTGAGGACATGGACCTTGACGACGTCCACCGCCTTTGCTGCTGCTCGCCTTGTAGGTAAGATGGACCTTAAAACATCATCAATTTTTTATGTGAAACAATTTATCATTATTTTTTCCAGAAAATGAAGTCAGTTGATGTCTGACAGGTAACGAAAAAAAAGTGCTGACCACAACTCAACAACCTTATGTTAAGTGGTGCCGTGGTCGAAAGATTGTACGCATAAGTTAGACATTACATTATCCGTGAATATGCCTAAAGTGGTTTAATTACAGGAAATAGGGAGGCATTACCGTGAGTTCCCACACCGCCGAAACATTTATAACACATAAAACATATGTGTTCTCAGTTGTTTTCATCAATAATCTAACATCAAATCTATCGAATAAAGAAGTTTAGTTTATTTGTGAATCAGTAAGTTGTCAAAACGATATGCACAATACGTAATGTTTTTATCTATTTAGATATAAATTTTGATTGCTCGTGCTGTGATTGCGTAATAAAAAAATATAATTTTGGTAATTTGAACATTTAACGTATGAATGCAATGGGCACGTTTTTCACACAAACGATATTAAGTGAAAATCAAAACATAACCATTTTATACTGGAAGTGGGAAGTGATGCGTGACTTTAAACCGATTATCAATTATATAAGATACATCATATATCTGACGTCACGTCGAAATGATATTATATATATGATATCTATAATATAAAAATAAGTCGGGTTTTCCTTCCTGACGCTATAACTCCAGAACGCACGAACCGATTTCCACGGTTTTGCATTCGTTGGAAAGGTCTCGGGCTCCGTGAGGTTTATAGCAAAGAAAATTTCAGGAGAAAAGCAGGAAAACAGGGAAAATTATTTTTCACATACAGCGCTATCTCTGAAATTATATCAATTTAAAGAACCATGTCAAACATTTTTCGATAAACATGCTATTAAATAGAGTCCTATCATATAGATTACTATAAATTAGAGTACTGAGTATGTAATATAAAATTATTCTTATATTATTATTATTCGTTTAGGTAAAATTGCAGGGCGGATGAAACCGCTGGGCACAGCTAGTTCTTTTATATATAGTTCAATGCTGTCCACGCGGGGACGACCTTTGGGCCTAACACTAAAATGTAAAACGTTCATTTTACTCTTAGTGCAAAGGTTGTTACTATACGTATTTTACGTATAGTAAGCTTTACGTAAAACCGTCACACACATAAACAGAGGGAGAGAAGAGTCAGAGTCGAAATAGAGTGTGGGTTAACACGCGGTACAAGTGAAACTATTTATTCCGGTTTTTTTGTTCTTTTACAATAATAATTTAATTATTAATTAATTTAACTATTTGTAATTTCATATTTAATTTGTAAAAGAATGAGATGAATTCACTATAGATAGAGGTGGTAAACATAGAGAGAGCGATAGATCGACAAATGTTTATTTATAGCAGCAGGAAATAACGAGAGATATAAATTGAAGCACTTAAGTAACATTTTATAAGGATAGACAGATATAAGGACATAACAGAGAACATTTCAACAGATAAATTGTTCGATTCACTATAAATTTTTCTAAAATGCAATCGACACCGTCCCAAAAGAAGTTTTACTTTAAAAAAACTCATTCTATTTATTCTCCGTAGAACTTAATTCCATTAGTTTTTCAGTATCCCTACAAAAATAGAGTAAAGTCACTAGTTTAGTGCTCCTTCAAGTCGGTCCTTTGATCAAGGAACATGTTAAGATGAGGACCATTCCAATCATTCCTTTACTAGAGTGTATTGAATTAGTGTCTTTCAATAAAATACAAACCATTATGTATGCGTATGTTTGCGGAAATACCATCAAGAGGTAAGCGTCACGTCGGACTTAGATCTCATTTCATTCTGCACAGCCAGTGCTTCTCTTGACGTGAGTATAGATCTTTGTTTATATACACATGTAATCATTTTTACATAGTTAATAAATATAGTTAAATCAGAAACAATGAATTAACAAGGTTAATATAAACAACAATGATAACTGCACATATTGTATGTAATGTTATGAATTTATTACTTGTAACAACAATGAAATTACGTTAATAAATAATGGTAGGTACATATTGTACTTTGTATTTATGATAGATAAAATGAACATATAGTTACATCAATACTACAACCGCCAACGAATCATGTCTACAAACAAATATAATGTTTAGATACATTTCTTGCTGTGGCTATGCTTACAGTATTTTATACATATACAAATATCGAAATAAATTACAACTGACAGGGATAACGTCTTTTTAACTTCAACATTTAATACTATGCGAAATAAATACAACTCGAGGCACTGCCATTCTACAACTTTACAGATGAAAACATGTGTAAAACGTTACAAAAACATTTGCCCTAAATGTGGATCGGATCGTAAATGGCGTAGAATGTAGTACAATAATATGTTAACCTATTTTAATTATTTCAAACTAACTAAAAAGAAAATAAAATATCTACTTATTTCTAGCGTTGATTGAATAAATAGGTTAGGTAGGTTAGGTTTTTTATATTTAAATGGTTGTGATGGTTTTTTTTGGCATTACATTTTTGGACCTTTTATGCAGTAAACCAAAAATACAAATTGATTTCATTTGACTCAACAAAAACTACCAAAATGTATTAAACCGTTTTATACTGGCAACCCTAATGTCTCTTATATACCCTGAACCAATAACAATCAACAACAGAATGTATATTCATACATTTCTAATATAATAGGAAAATAAATAATACAGCTCACAGTGTATCCTAATGTTATACAATTGCAATAATACAATAAATTATTTGCTTGCAAATATTACAAAGTAAGCAATTATGATTTACACGATAAGTATTCGAAACAATCTAAGTGAGATTAAATAGGATGATAGGTGCTACTACCGTCCAAGGCAAACATAGCCAGCTCATGGTTTTAGGTTTAAGTATACTCTGATGCTATCTTTTCAATTTTAAAAATATTGTTTATCAATTTTCTTGGTAAATCCAATAATACAAAAGGTGACTGCACTCGTAACCACTTTTAGCGATTGGTACTGTTCTTATGTCAGAAATGGTGGTATCGGAGCTGGTCGTTTGCCTTGGGGCGTCAGTGCAAGACGTCACTACTACATAATACTGTCTACTTCTCGATCATGTATCTAGGTATGTCGAACTGCACCTCGACACCGGCTTTCTTGGCGAGCGCCACAATCTCCGACAGCTGCACGACCAGCTGCGCCGCCTCGTCCAGGTCGTCGCGCGGCACGATGCGCAGCCCCGAGTCCGCTATCAACTTGCGAGCTTCGTTTACTTTTGTACCCTGCAAAATATCTCAATATATCAAGACCATTCTATGGACGTATGGACAGACTTCGATTATAGATTTCTATTTATAGAACTCTGGTTAAAGCCATTTTATATAATGAAGCACCATTTCATATAATGCTAACTGCCCAAACGGTTCCGGAGTTTTAGCAGAAAATTCTCAGCCCATCATCATTCATCTCAGGTTTCATCATCACATTTTTGTACTAATTCTAAATAAATATTCTTATGCTGGCATTTTTTTCTTGAACAAATAGTGACAGAACAATATGGTATTTGAAACATAATGATTGGTTTGATCAAAAGAGATAATATGTTTTCTAACATTGAATCTCTGATTGTGTTTTCAATGCTCAGCAGAAAAGGAATGAAGGTAGATTTTAGTCCTCACTGTAATGTAACTTGTGATTGTTTAATAAATGATTGTTCTGTTAGTATTTCAATAGAATACCGTTCTATACCTGAAGGCGAACGATGACAGGTATCTGTATGTTGAGGTTCTTGGCGGCGGTGACGATGCCCTCGGCGATCACGTCGCAGCGCATGATGCCGCCGAAGATGTTCACCAGGATGGCGGACACGTTGGGGTCCGATAGGATGATCTTAAACGCCTCCTGCGACATTTAGATAATTCAATTAGAAAAATTAATGCAATAGTCAATCAGTTTAGACATTTTGCTGCAATGAGATTATATGACGAAAATTCAATTTTATAAAAGGCATAATACTCTGAAACCAGAGATTTCCAAACTACGGAATGAGTCGTGCGAATATTGAGTGGATCCTAATGTAGGATGCGAGTGACAAGCTAACGGCCAGACGGTCACTGAACGTTAGCACATTCTAATTTGTGGCTATATCAAACCCTTTTTCTAAAACAGCCAAGATGTGGGTACCGAACATTGGTAATATTTGTTAGATGGGTCGGAGCCCAGTCAACTTTGTGAACCACTGGTCTACAACAGCTTTTTTTATTAGTCGCGATTTCGCAGATTATCACAAGCCTCTGTAAGCCTCTCGCAGTTGCTTTGGTAATTACAGAAATAACTACAAGCCACTTAAGTACTCGAAATTTATTAAACAAATAGAAACATACCGATAGAGTTCATGGTAGATAGATAGATAAACACTTTATTGTTCACATTATATTAAATTCACTAAAACTAAACTTAAAACCTAAATGTGGGCAAGGGCGGCCTTGGTAGTGATATACTTATTTATCTAATAGCTAGGTGGCATCGGTCGCACTTCGCTAATATCAATAATACAGTATTCAGCTTATGTCTCTCACCTAAAATCTCATATAGACTGCTCTAAACTTAGTAAGTATTAGCTTTTCTAACAATTTTATTGCAATATTCATTTATAAGTAAAATAATACAATCATGGGCATGTGCTGGAACACTCAATAGTGTCCAAATATAGGAAATTCAAATAGAAAAGGCAATGTTAACAGAGAAAATAATCAAATTACCGAAACAGCTTGAGCAGTGGCTCCGCCGCCGACGTCGAGGAAGTTGGCCGGGTCGCCGCCGTACAGCTTGATGATGTCCATGGTGGCCATGGCGAGCCCCGCGCCGTTCACCATGCACCCAATGTTTCCTGCAAACATTTATGTTATTAAGAATTCTGAGCAAAAGTATTTATACTATATCGTGTTTTAACACGTCATACTTATTAAGCGACTACAAAAAGGAGGTGGTTATCAATTCCTTTGAATTTTCTTATGTTTGTTACCTCAGAACTCCGCTCCCGGTGAACCGATTTCGATGTTTCTTTTTTTGTTCGACAGCTAGTGCTTGTCGTGTGGTCCCATTTTTATTTAGTCAAGATTAGACAAGTAGTTTTTGAGTTATTCTTAATTGTTAAAGACAAAGTTGAGTGTTGTTTTCTTGGCTTACGCAGGCTAAACTACAGGACGTACATAAAAATAAAAATGTTCTAAATTTCTTTAGAACAATCAATTATAAGTAATGCGCTATTTACGACGATATATTTTCGTATTCAATATTAATCCTTATTCAAATAAATATGTTTGTAAGTTAGAGTATTAAATGTATATTATAATTGTCTGTTACACTATAACGTTATAACTACGAAGTAAGTAAAAACTACGTGCAAGTGATTTCAAAAGCCGCGCAATAGACCGCCGAGGTGATTGAAAGGTGGTTGTTCTATTCCCATATAAATCTGATCAGTTGTTTATGAGTTATTCTTAATAAAGCGTATTTAATTGTCTTTACATTGACGGTGTTCTCGTTTTGTATTAAAACTGTGTATTAAGCCAATACGGTGGGCACGTTGCTCCTCCGTCTCGTTAGATAAATGATCCTGTTTTTTTTTTAATTTTCTCTCTAGAACTTTTCTTATGTAAGCCCGCATTTTCAAAAGCCTATTTTTGCGTTCTTCACAAAAAAAATTTAGTTAGTTATAAATAGCCTTAGAAGTAGATTTCCTAATTTTAGATAGGCGTTCCATCCTATTTTCGTTTGTCTCATTGAAACGACGCTGTCTCATATGAGCAGCGCGTTTTGTAGGTCCACCCATATCCTGACAAACAAAATTAGTTAATAAACTTTAGATTCACAAAGAATGAAGAAATAAACAAAATTTTAAACAAAAACAAAACCGTAATAAATATGATTAAGAATTAATTCTTATGTTTGATTACGTAAAATTACTTTTTAGTTGCATTTGTTGTTTTTGTATATATATTTTTTTTAAGTTGGTTTTGTTTAATTGTCAACTATACTGAATAACTAACAACTGTGTGTGTGTGTGTGTGTGCAAGCTCAAGTCTAATATTAAAACAAATTAGTACAACCACTGTATTTAATCTGTCATTCCTCGATCACTTATGTTCTCAATGCAATCACAGCAATGTTTAATGTAAATGTTAATTATTACCGATGGCAATTTAACATAAGATGAACAACTTTCTTATTTAATTTGTTATTCAGTAAAAAAGTGGGCAAATGTGAACCTACCATCGAGAGCAATATAATTTAGGTTAAATTTAGCAGCTTCAATTTCCTTGGGATCCTCTTGGCTGATATCCCTTAGAGCAAATAGTTCCTTCTGTCTATAATCCGAGTTATCATCGAAACGAAATTTGGCATCCAAGCAGAAGACTGTAAGTGGAAAATAATAACACAAAGAAACATATTAGCTAACATAATATCATCATCAGACAGTGGACACTATCTATTAGACATCGGGCAAAAATCCGTCCCTCACCACTCTCATCCAGTGAACTCGCGCAACATTGAACAGACTGTAAACTAACTCAAACTGGTCTACTGAGTGGCCCTCTGACTTACTGAACACAAAGTAATTGACACAATAAATCTGAGTTCTCCTTTCTAAGTTTATTTCATAAATAAAGATGTGCTCACACCTGTAACCCAGAAAGGTAGGCAGAGATTACGGATTTCCATTAAGCGCAATCCTGGCATACCTCTATCCCTTCTTCAACATTCATACATCTAGGCTTATATGTTCATCAGTTAAGGGTACTCCTTTTATCATCTTTCTTCAGTATATCATTAATCTGATCGATATAAGTTCTCCTGGCAACACTGCTGTTCTCTTGCAACATACATTTGTCTTGTTACTTTCTTTGATTCATCCATTATTTATTTGTATTTAGTTATTTATCTATTTCATATATTTACCTATGATTGCTTATGATGAAGTATTTATTGGCAGATTGACAAAACAATATAAGACTGTAATAGCATATTATAAATAATTCTTATTACTAAAGACTTACATTTGCCAGTCAGTGCATCCTCAGCATAGGGGTTCACCTCAATCAGAAGAGCATCTTTTTTTAAAAATAGATCATACATTTTTTTAATCATTCCTTGTGCTTCCTCTGCATGATCATCCAGACCAATCTATGAAAATAGAAATTGAAGAAACTGATTGAAAAAACAAATCAATGAACAATGATCATAATTGTATTATTTATAAATCTTCTTTACCTTTTTTACAACTCTACTAATTTGGTCATCAGTAATGCCCTTCATAATATCAATAGGCTCATAAGTGATGGCATCAGGGTTTTCTGCAGCCACATCCTCTATGTTCACACCACCTTGTGATGATGCAATTATAACAGGTCCCTGTTTAAAATATAAAACGAAATTCCTAAGGTTTATTCCAAACTATAAGTTACCACAAAACACAGCTAGTAACTAATATTTTTATCAATAGAGAGGGTGGGTGTATATGAAAAGTTGTACAACCTGGAGGACTGTTTTCCTGTTGTGCCTATGATCATGTCAAAGTTTACATATATATAGACATTGTCGTAATTTAAAGGAGGTAAAGTTATAACTCGAATAGTATTTTATTGTACTTGTCAATGGTTACTTTGCCTACTATATTTATTTTTAAAAAGATTTCTTAAGATGCGTAGATTATATATTATCAGGGTTATTTGTTTCATTAATGGTTATTTATTCTAAAAGTCATTGGTATTTACTATGTTAATGTTAGCATTTGCTAACCCAAATAGGGTAGACTTGCATGAGCATGAGTACTTATTGTATTTAATAGAAATAATTTAATTTTTTTAATAGTCATACATTGAAGCTGCGCTCCATCATGATGGCAACATAGAACTCCCTGCGTGGAAATTTTCTCTCAGTAACCATGACCATGTTGCAAATGCGGCCTGCAGCTCCTGTCTGTTTGGTTACCAAGTATTGATTCAACATTTTACCAGCAATATCACCCGCAGTTTCTGGACTAAAATAATAATGAAGAGTTAAAGCTATTTAAAACATAATAGCAAAAACTATTTTGCTAAATTTTAATTAGAAATAAAAAGTAAGTAAAAACATTTCAATCTTAGGTATAATTTTTTTGACTACACTAATAATATACATGAATTCTTACTTATCAACCATGCGAACACCTCCTTTTAGACCATTTTTAAATGCTCCCTTTCCACGGCCTCCGGCAAGAACCTTAGCATAAAGATAAAGATATTATATTTATTTAATAACAATTAAAACACCATATATACCTTTCCCTTACCTGAGCCTTGAGTACAATATCTTTAGTGTTAAGTTCTGTAGCAAACTTAACCGCATCTTCCCTGGTCTTCGCAACATTAAATCTTGGAACCGGAATACCATGATCACGCAATAATGTATAGCTGATATATTCATGGACGTTTAAATGTCTTACTTGTTGTTTATTAGGTAGCATGCTGCCTGATGTGGCCAATAACTGAAAGAAGACAAAAAATCAAGTCAGATTTAAGTACACTAATTTATGAAAATAAATTGTATTAATAATTCCAGGGAATTCGGCGCGATAATCCTTAATAGTACATGAAAAATGTAAATAGATATCACAGAAAGCTAACTGATATATTTGTATCTAAACATCTTAGATAAAAAGTTAAAAAAATAAACATTGTTACGTACAGATGACGTAAGGTCTGGGACTTCCAATGAACAAGGTCAAATATATAATCAAACTAATTTTCTATAAAGGTAACATACATTTTTGGAATTGATATACATAATTATATTATTACCAATGGATCAAAGTGCTACCACAACTAGCAAATTACTCTTAATTGTTGAATTAGAATAAAATTAAAATTACACCATAAAATATTTCAGTGAAGATCAGTTGATAAAATCTTAATTTAAAATGTCAATGGTATAAGTAATTTACCTTAGGTCCATTTTTTAAAAATAAATTTTCTGCAAGGCCAAGAGAGCGAGGGAGTAAAGTCGCCATTTTTCGTGAAGTCCAGCAGTAGAGCAAGAGCAGCAGCAATGTTGCCTTTTTCAAGGCAAATTGAGGCTAATCTTTTCTAGTGCAGTCAGAATGACAGATTGAATCAGAAATCAGGGTCGGACATTAGTTGACATGTATAATGTATATGTAGCTATTGAATAAAACCACGAGCCACAGAATAAAAACGATAGAACAAATAAACGTTTTGTAAGTAGTGAGTGTTTACGTAATTGCACATTTAAAGGAAAAAACAGATTTGGTTTAATTTTAAATTTTACAATATCTTATAACTACACGAAGCTATATTTTAAACCAAAAATAAACTATAGGAACTCCATTTACCACTTTTTTTTGCAGGCCTGTAAAATTTTTAGTCTCTGCATGACTAAAAATTTTACAGGCCTTGCCTTGCACGAGGATTTAATCTTTAACGTCAAATGTGTATAAAATTATACTGAAAAATCCCCAATTACTGGCACTTTAAGCCAAACCGCGTGCTTAAATCTTGAAAACTATTTGCCATTTATACAGCAGACCTAAAAAATCAAATTAAATTTTGTAACGTTCATTTGAACGCCGATGATACACAGCTTTATTTTTCGTTTGATCTTAAAGAAACCAACCGGAAATAACACAAATAAATATAAATTTGAAAAATATAGAAGAATGGGCAAATAAGAATATTTTAGTTTTAAACTCAACTAAATGTACATACATGATATTAGACAGTAAAAAGCAAATTCAGGTAATTGAACGTCGTCGGCCGCAAATAACACTTAAAAACA
>JWHW01029371.1:35899-50868 GCA_000931545.1 Papilio glaucus | reverse complement strand
CAAACTAAATTTTCAACAAAACAAAGATTTACACTAATTTACAAACAATCAACTAATTTAATTAATTAACCGGAATATACGGGCAGAGTAACGACGTAATTTCAATTATAAAATGTCAGAGTGGGGTTGTCGCAACGATAGCCGACCAAAACAATGTGAGCCCATCGTCCAATCTTCCCGGCCTTTTATACTCTTCACATCGTCGTAGTGTGGAGGGTAGTTTTATTTCCAACACGGCCTCTCCTGACGGAGACCGTCCTCGGGCTCTCTTATGTGTCCATGTCGGTTTCTAGCAAAGGCATGGAAGCCGGTGCGTCCTGTGCTTCAATTGCTCGTTCTTCATTGGAGCTTGATTGGCAGTCAGAAGATAGGTTCGAGGCTCCGGGCAGAGGCTCATTATCTCGTAGCAATGGCTCTACGGCGGCGGATGTGGACTCCTCGACTCCTTCATCATCAGAATCTGAGAACAACATATCATAAACACACAAAACATATTAGCAAACAGTTAAACAGAATTGTTTCACACAATATTGGGGGATATTGTTAGAGCCAAGTTACAAAACTAACAAGCTCATGTTTAGGCATGCTGCAGTCATGCCGAAACATGTTCAAAATAAACAGAAAAAACACAACGCGATGCTATCGGCCCTAAAGGGTTAATTCAGTCCTATCGTGACCGTGTCATGATGTCAAACACGTGATGCTGACGGATCCTTATGGGAACCGCTATACAGCCCCACCATGCCCGGGGCATGATGTCGAAACACACAATGCTGACAGAACTTTACAGGAACCGCTATACAGCCCCACCACAGTTCCCTGCTAGGCAGAACTATGATGTCGAAACACACCATGCTGACGGAACCTTACAGAACCGATATACAGCCCCACCATAGCTCCCCGATAGGCAGAACTATGATGTCGAATGATTACTGCAAGTGTTGTGAGGATTAAACCCTCTCAACCCCACCATGACACACCGACAGTTGATGCCATGATGTCGCGCAGCCTCACAACTCACCACTGAAGTAACTGCAAAGTAGTAACTGCGAGCACAGAAATTAGTGTTAAGCGATGATATTTTACAAATAATTACAAAATTTATAACCTAACATCTCACTTTGTTGGTCACAATTTTATTTATGATTAACCAAAATAAGGGAAACTGACAAGGACTTCAACGTTTTTTCTTTCCCGAGAGTCCTTTTGCAGAGTTTGTATATTGCGATCTCGTTCATTCTAGTGGCATCAGTTTGATGGCAAATCCAGAAAATACTTGATCCTAGATCCATGGTTATTACCAGGTATTACATTCTTTTTGTTTGTCTGTGGTCACTGGTCATACTCTACTCAAATGTGTGTCATTATAATTTGTAGTTGAATTGATTTTCCAATATCCTTTGAAATTAGGTTGGTGCTTGTGTTTGGGTGTGTCGAGGTTGAGTTTGAATGAGCAGTGTTGATTGTATTACAAACAAAACTTTTATTTATATTTACTATTAATAATGTTGACATCCAAATCAAAAACAGGATTATTTGCTTTAGGCTTTTACACTATTGCTACTCTGTTTATAATAATAGCATTTGCTAGTCCTTACTGGCTCGTAACAGATGGAAAACTTAAAAATCCGAAGTTTATAAAAATTGGTTAGTAATAAATTTAAAAAGTTATCTATACATATAATAAAAATGTAACTGATCGCTGTCTGTTCATGGAAGATTTTTGAGAAAAACTTATTGGGGGCCTTCATAAACGCAATAAAACCCAAAACAATGATTATTAGAATTTTTGTCTGTTTGTATGTGTGTTTGTTACCGCTAATCTCAGAAACGGCTTAACCGATTTGGGTGCGGTTTTCACAAATGTATTGTGGTAAGCTTCACTTAACATTTAGTGTTTGCTTTATAAATAAAAAAGTTAAATCAATTTTACTGTGCTATGGCCATATTGTATCGACCCCACATACGCGGCAAAAGGGCAGGCAGATGATGATGAAGTTACATTAGTATAAAGTAGGTAATATTTCGTTTTGGGTAAAATTGCAGGGTGAAACCGGGGGGCACAGCTAGTATATAATAATATAATGTCCATGAAGAAGATTGTTCTTACAATTTTAACAAACACAATGTGCATTGTCTTGTGAACTTTGATGTCGGGGATTGAGCTAACACATCACAGTTGTTACGCCAAATGTAACCGTGGGTTTCAGAGAAATCATTTGCACTAAACATATTGTCATCTCAGGTTTTTCAGTGAGAAAAATTGTGAGAAACTTTGTATCACAAACTTTTATATGCCAGTGGAAACCTATGGTAACATTGTACAGGTGACCATGTAGGTTTTGACATTCATTTTTTTATCGAAGACAAAAAAGATTTTTCAACGTCACGCCTAACATACTTCTTAAGGATCGCATCTCAACGGTATTAACTCTACTAACATGCTTTTCTTGCCAAACCCAGGTCTCACTTCCATACATTAAAGTGGGGACTAGTACAGCATTGTGTATTGCCAGACGCACCTTCATAGACACATGCTGACTCCTCACTACTGTACCTACAGCCCCTTTCATTTTATTTTCCGCATTCACTTGTCTTTCAAAATCTTTCACTTGTCTACCATCTCTAATAAACCTACATCCCAAATACACAAACTCTTCCACCTGTTCCACTTATTTGCTGTTAACATTTATACCAATTACTGTCTTACTTTGTTCTCTTTCAAACACCATTACTTTCCTCTTATCTACATTCATCTTCATACCTTTATCTTCTAATGAATCATTCAGTACATTCAGCATAAGTTGTAAGGCCTTCACTGATGACGCAAACAAATCCTGGTCATTAGCGTACAAGAGACATTTTTCAAAGAACTCGCCCATTCTTAATCCACACACAATCTTCGTCTTTCAAAGCTTTCAAACAATCATCCATAAAGAGATTGAACAGCCCCAGGTATACTACCCAGCCCTGTCTTACACCTTTATTGATGATAAACCAGTCTGAATAAGCCCCGTTAATCCTAACATGATATGATAAGAAAGCAATAACTGCTGAAATTATGGATGATATTGATTTGGTGTGCCCACCTCCCATAATTTGGCAACAGCGCAGGGAGATGATGATGCTATGAATAACTGGGTTTCATAGGCTTACTAGATTGTTAACCTTTATTTTTCCAGGTTTGTGGGAAGTTTGTTTCAATGGTTTCGAAGAGGTGCATCATTGGTACGACACAGTATTTAAGGGGTGCTGGTGGATATTTGAAGAAGAATATTATATCATACATGATATACTCTTACCTGGTTTCTTTATAGCAACACAATTTTTCTTTACAATTGCAACTTGCTGTGTTCTTGTTTCAATGTTTATGACATATATGTATATAAAGAAAGACAAAGATGATGACAGCTATGTTACACTTTTAGTTACATTGGGCACTGTCCTGGTAATTGGAGGTTAGTATAAAAATTCTTTATTTCATTGCAATTCTTATTCATATTACTACAACTCTTGAGTGGTTGTTTGAGTAAGATAGATAAATATTATAACAATGTCAAGGATTTATACATGCTGGCTTATTTTGGGTCCTGAGTGAAACTGAAACACTTATAACATTGTTTACCTAAAACTAGTATCTCATGAAATGCTCATTAATAAGTATTGTGTCGGCTATATTGCAATAAAAATGAAATTGAGAATGTAAAGATTTTGGTGATTGTTGTACATAGGCTGTGTAAAAACTTTCATAAATGTTATATCTTTGTTATAGGATTTGCAGGATTAATATCAGTGGTAACATTTGGTGCCAGAGGAGATGGGCGTGACTGGATGCCCAACTGGGAGCACAATGACCTTGGCTGGGCATTTGCCCTGGGTGTGATTGGAGTCCTCTTCCTATTTCCTGCTGGTATTCTCTTCCTCATCGAGGCTCGTGTTCAAAAGTATAAGAAGCTTCATAACATGCAAAGCAGAGAACCATCTTCTCACACTATGCACGAAAGAAAGATTGGATTCTCTGGACATACTGACATTTAATTTCATGTTTAATGCATTATGGTATATTTGAGATAATACTTTGATTTATTTGTGTTATTATTTCATTTTGATGAAATGAAATCTATTTTATATTGAGATTGATACATGAAAATAATTCCGTCCAACAATTTTAAGTATCAGTGTTTCTATAGTTTTATTTTTTAAAGTAATAAAATGTATAATATAAGTGTTTTATACTGTGCTAATGCATAAGTATAATACAATTTACAATTGAAAAATTATTTGTATTTAGTATTTCTAAATGTAGGTTTTTATTAAAACTTTATAATAAAAAATCATTTATTATTATTTTTTTCAGGTCTACTCTATCCAGATATTCATTTAGGTTAAGTTATTTCTCGTAAGAAACATGATTTCACTGAGAATACAAGCAAAACAATATATGACACTGCGGTAGATACATAATACATTAATAAAGCAAAACACCCATTATATGTTATAAGCAAAAAGAATCTAAGAACAGACAGGAGTTAGAAACCATTTTATATTGTCTTATCTGTGCCTTGATTAAAGTTAATATTTTATTGAAGGACAGCATACCTACACAATTTATATAGAAAAAGGAAGCATTCAAGTAAATAACCAATCTAATGTTAAGGGATCAATTAATAAATGTTAAAATTTCAAATGTTAAGTGCCCGGTAATAGTGTTTCTACTTTTCGCCTATAATAAATAAATAAGGAGCACCCATAACCGACGAGCATGTATGCGTAGATGTATGAATGTTGAAGAAGCGAGAGAGGTGTGTTAGGATCGCGCCAAATGGAAATCCATGATCTCTGCCTACCCCTCTGGGTTACGGGCGTGAGCGCCTATTTATTTAATAAATAAGTATGCGCTCCTTCTCCTAAACCTCTGCCTAAGCTAAGAGTAGGTAGGCAAAGATCACGAGATATCATTTGGCGCGATCCTGGCACACCTCAAGCTTCTACATCTATGCATTTTCGCCTACTGTATTTATAATGTATTTGCATATAAATTTTATCAAATTGTAGGTATACAAAATCAGCTATACATAGGGATATTAATTTTGCAATGTGCAAAACATTAAGTTGGTCTTATCTGAGGTTGTCGACATTAAATCAATATTGTTATTGTACAACTAGAACTTATTATATGTTGTACACCTACAACTATAATACTCAGACAAAGAGCTATACATAGTTCTTACTTAGTCTGAGTACAACCTCATCACACATTGGTTATAAAGGCAGTGTTTTACGGTCATTCGTTATGGCATAGACGAATTTTAATATACTTTAATTTAGCATTGTATTGAAAGTGCTCTCTGACAGATTGGCTGATATATGAAAATTAATTGGTACAGTACTTTTGCACATTAAAGCTGACTTAGCCACCTCAAAGCCTAAAGATATACATAGAGATTCTTGAAAGCCTGATAAAACTCCGTGAATATAACCACTGGCAAAGCAGTCGCCAGCTCCCGATACATTTTCAATACTAGTTAGTTTTTCAACCGCGTAATAACGTACATTCAGTCCATTTTTTGCATTACCAATTTCATCAGAAACGCGTGTAACAGTGGTAACTCCTTTCTGACCCATTGTCACAATCAGTACTCGAATATATTGTGTTACAATCCTTGATAGATTGATTATTTCATTAATGTTCGACGATTCTTCAATGATCATATTCGGTTCGAGAAATTTTGCCATGGTTCTTAATTCCATTATATTTGGGGATGAATACGTAATTTTGTAGTCTTTTGAAAGCAGGGCTTTCGCGGCTTTTCTTCTGTCCGTAGGTTCAAAAAAAACTGAAACAATAGAAATACAGTGAAACGTTGAATATATTTTGAAAGAGTAATGTTGAATTTGGTTTCGACCTTACTGAGATTATCAATAACTGCCCTAAAATTAGCATGAACGCCCAGTGTTATGTAAGAGTTAACACTTAAGAATATTTATCCAAGTCAAATTCACGGTACCCCACGGTCCTGTAAATTTTGTAAAGGCAAGAAGTCCAGCTACAGCTATTTTTCTTTCTCTCTTACTCTGCCGTTTCTGAGGGTCAGGGCATCGTTTTTAGTATCCTTTTTCATTTGTTTTTCATTGTGTGGCATAGTGTTTGTGTTTGCACAGAGAATAAGGCGGAGCCCTCTAGGTTTCTTTTAAATTTCCATATTATCCTGATAGCTAACAAAGTTAAATTTATAACGGTCGTTACGTGTAAGCCTCGATAATAAGATTTTATAGTCTATAATAAACTTATGCATGTGCATTTTGCATTGTATATAAGTTCATTTGAACAATGTCCAAGATTCTAAGACAAGACTATTATTTATAGATTGGGTAAAATATTGGCCGCATATGTAATTCAATAATAAAAAAAAGTAGAATCCTCAACCTTGTGAAACAGGATACCTTCTCAAGGTAATAAGTCAAATATATATAAAAAAACTAAATTTGAAGTCGGTTGATGTCGATGTATAATTTTAATTTAAATTTTTAGTCAAAGTCAATAGCTAAGTAAAATGTCATAATACTCGCTCATTCATAAAAATTTACTCTGTGATAAATTTTCATAGTCTTGTATTGAAGTAAAATATTTTTTTTTAAGTTAATGTCACTGTCAGTCAGGAGGAGTCAGCTTTGTCAATTTGTGTCTCTCTTGGCATAGTATGTAATATTTTTATTAGACTACGCCCAGTCATCAATATAACGATAAATAATAATCAGTTATGTATTAATAAAAAATTGTGAACAGTGACTTTACCATTATTTAAAGTTATTTTATTATTGTTTGATTAAGATATATTTAAATTTATTGACAAATTATATTTTGTGCCGTAAAAAACGGTTATTGGCTTGGTATGTTTTTAATTTTCCTTTTTGTACTTTCATTAGCGGATTAGAGAGCAAGTTGGAAATTAAAAACAGTATAATTGGAATTGATCGACAAAACATTGAAGACCAATTGTTTCAGATGTAGTGAGGAAAGACGTGTGTTAGCAAAAGTTATCATTCATTTTTTTTTAATAATGTATAATTTATAAACCAGAGTTAGGGTTGATAGAGAGACTCAAGACTGAGTAGTGTTTATTACAGATTTTGCTGTAGTACTATCGTTGTATGTCTTCTTAATATATTATTTTAATTAAAGTTGTTACTTCTTTTAAATATTATAAATAGTTAAATTTTAATGGAAAACCTTAGAACTGAAAGAAAAAATTAAAAAAACTCAACTCAACCCAAAATCAAACTAACATTTCTACATCAATTTGATTGGCAAACTTCTAATTAGCAAAATGCTGAATTTGATTTGCAAAAGCCCAAATTAGTGAAGTGATAGTGTAAACCCCATTTAGTAAATAAAATAATGATTTATTTTTAAAGCTAAAATAAATTTATGCTGTAAATCAAAAATTATATTTTTGTACATTAAAATTAGTTTACATACAATGAGAAGACACCAGTGCATAAAGGAAATAAAAAAACTGTATGCACAATTGTAGATCTAGTAAGGTAGAAACACTTTAAACCTCTTTTATTTAATGAAATGCACAAAACATTTTTGTACTGATCAACACAACACACCAAGGTTATAATAGTTTTTGTAAATACCAAAAATTAATACTAATTTACAAACAAAAAACTTATATCAGTATGTATCCTAAAAAACTGAACTCATCTAGAGGTCAGGCACTATTTTCCGTAATAAAATATTAGTAAAATGACCTTAAGTTTCATTGAAATATTTTTTGTTTATCTTGTGTTTCCCACTGTGAGCAAGCGTGTGAACTCTTTGTCATTGTGTTTCTGGGTGAATATAATGGCTATGTTGCACACCAAATGTGCCTCCACACTTAGAGTGTGTTGTGAAACTTGCTTGTGAGTTATTATTCATCTCAGGCCCATAACCTTGGCTTAAGTTCTAAAGTCTATTCTATGTTTCCTTTTGTTAAATTTTTTTACTAGTGAACATATACTGGATAAAAATTAATAGATTTTTTTGTGTTTATTTATAAAATTAAACATGGAATCATATCATAACATTCTTTACTCTACTCTACTTATCTATATATAATACTATTTAATTGTAAAGTATTAATTGAAAAAAAAATTGAAAAAGTATTAGAATAAAAATAAATTATTAATGATTGTTATTCTTTTTTATAAAATTCCCTACAGACAACATAAACAAAGTTTTTTTTTAATGTAAATTACTGTTTAAATCTATATAAAAAGATAATTGGAAATTATAATAAGAAAATGACAACAAACAACAATATAAATAACAATAATGTTGTTGCAGACAATGAAGAACAGAAGTTTGGCTGGTAATTGTGGCATTGCTGTATTTATTATTGCCCTTGTGACAGTGGCATTGGCATTTGGCACGCCTAGTTGGATTGTCAGCGATTCAAGAATCAGAGGCAACCAATTAGACAGGTGACAAAGTTGTATTTGTTTTTTTTTTAACAGCCTTGTGGTTATTTTGTCTAACAGTGATAAATCGGGTTCTGGGTTTGTTTTTCACGCAGTTATATTTGTGTGATGTTTTTAGAAAATCACAGATGAATATTTTTGATTAGTTTTTGATGACTAGGGCTTTTTTATATTTGCTATTTAACCAAATAAGATAGATAAGCTAATAACAATTTTATTCTGTAACCCAGGGCATTATTTTTATTAATTTTATTACAGCAATAATAATACCAGTTTTTTAAAATATAAATCATGTGTTACACACATGATATTTTATTTGAATTAACAGACAATGCTTCTTCACAGGCTGGGTTTATGGAGTCATTGCTTTAGATCACTACCTGATCCTTTGGACCAATACCAGAGGCGATTCTTTGTGGGCTGCAGATGGGTTTATGATCCATTTACTACTGGATATGACCGTATACTAGGATATCTACTTCCAGGTAACTCTTTCTGGCAGTAATTGTTTTGTAAATTTCTTAATCTTAAAACTAATTGATGAGTATACTTCAGTGGCACAATTTTTAATTATTAAATTATATGTTTTTCTTCTATTGACTAAAAATTAATGAGTAATGTTATACTCTTAATAACCTATACTGTATCATTTTTCAGGATTTATGATAGCAACACAATTCTTTTTTACCCTGTGTCTGGTAGGAGTGCTAATATCAACTATTTTAGTTCTGGTCTTCTTCCTATGCTGTGGACCAGACCAAAATAGATTTATACTAATAATCCAGAGCATAGGATACATAATGTTAGGTGCTGGTAAGTAACAGTAACTACAGATAAAATAATGAGTTATATGTCAACAGTTATTTTAACTCAAACTGTTACAATTGTAGGTATAAGTGGCTGTATTGCTGTTATAGTGTTTGCCTGTTTTGGAAATACTGAAGGATGGATGCCAGGTCATCCTAATAACTATTTTGGTGAGTAAATCCTAAATTATAGTTCCTTTAGAATTTATTTTATTAATGGTCGTTTTAAAAGGCAGATCTGTATTTGTATGTAGTGAAGTAAAAAATCAATTACTGTTACAATCTAATATACTTAATGATTATACAATAAAATTATAAATGAAGAAAATGGTTTGTGCAAAATATAGTTGTGGTTATATGCAAAATTTCATAAATGGAGATGCTTTTATCTGTTACTTTTCCTCTGTATGGGTTTGTTGGTCTGTCTGTCATACTAAAATAAAACTCACATCCTTTTTTTCATAATAGGATGGTCGTTCGGACTTGCTGTGGTCGGATCTGTTGCTTGCATCATCACAGCGGCTTTGTTTTTAACAGAAGCAAACATTCAGTCTAAGAAACGAAACCGACTGAAAGAGTCGCAATCGCGTTTTGAAATGGAACATGAATCTAAAGCCTAACGCAGGAGTTTGTTATGATAAACCTTGCCTGTGGTAGATCATTAAGAGTTTACAAAGTTAACCATAATTTTTTATATCCACCTATCTATAACAAACGAAATGTTGAACTGCCAGCTTAAAGTAAGCTTTAATTTTTTTAAAAACATCACAACGCTTTGTAAAGGTTTATTTAAGTTTTAAGGACAATAATTCTCTTTACTTCTACAAACATATTTATAAATTTACAAATCGATCTGCATTCGCATCTTGTATTGACGAAAACACAAACGAAACATTGTTCATATAGTTTGTAAGTATTTCTTTTGTTAATCTATTTTAAAATTATTTTTTTATCTAAGTTTTATATTGACATTCCATCCAGCAATATTCCGTCCAGTATTGATGTAATCACCAAATTTGTCTATTTTTAGTAATGTAAGAACTGTTTTAATGGATTGTACTGTTCTCTTAGCATGCCCTTAGCATTAGGATAATTTCCAATGAAATATGAAAAGTGCCTTTACTTATAGTAATGACGACTTCTAATTTTAAGATGTATACTTTACAAACTTTTATGTGTGTGTGTGCGCCGTATTATTTTATAGATACACTCATAAGGTTAACTTAATCCGTCCAAATAAGTATGATATATTTTATGTATTAATATTACTTATACTTCGATACTTACTTATTACGATTATGTATCGGATATGTTGCTAGTAGGAATTGGAAATTAATTATGTTTTAGTTGTACTAATCATTTATTTAACAGATAGCTACAATGTAAACAACTTCATAATATATTTTTCTGAAAATTGAATTACGTATTTCGTTATTACAAAAGTACTGTCCTAAATAAGGGTCTGTTTCGATATAAAAAAAAACTGCTAACATTTTTTTTTAATATAATATATTAAAAAAGTTAATATAGTAATTGCCACTAGAACGGAGCGCAAATGACCGTAGTATGAGTACAAAAGTAGTAGTGTTTCACAACACTCAGGTCTTTAGTACAAACACAAGCATTATTACATTACAATAAGTAATGATGCTCTAAGCTTTTCTCTATCTCTAAAGTTTATATCTCGAGCTGTTATATTTTTTGCAAAATATAATGTTTAATAAAGTAGTTCAGTTGTACATTATAAACATTGTTAAAAAAAAGTCCAATACCTACACACGAAGATATTTTGATACTTTTTCCGGCTTAGAGGTTAATCAAAACTGACCCTCTCATTGAGGTAGGTAATTAGAGTAAAGGCTAGACCACCACAATTACAGCTTTTAATAATCTTACAAGGATCAATTTTATTCTACTGTATACGTTAATAATTAAAGGAATATGTGTTCTTTGGTTTACATTTTACTTTACTTTATTTTTAAATTAATAATATACATCACTTTATACATTATTTTGTAATGTTAATACGCATTATAGTATTTAAGAAAATAAAACATTTGTAACAGATATATTAAGTTTTTTATTGTGTTATTAAATGTTATAACTAAATTGGGATCTCATTGAAACTCTTTTTGACTGAGTTATTAAAAGAAATCTGCATCACGAGTGAAATAGTAGGAGATATACATTAAACTTAAACATCGTTCCTATACTCTACCCTTTTTTCTCCTTTTTTTTATGGAAGAAGGTGGCAAACGAGCAAGCGGATCACCTGATCTTATGTCGGCGCTACTCATAGACATCCGCAACAACCAAATGTGTTGCGGATGCGTTGCCTACCTTTATTGGACGAAGGAGGGGGGATAGACAGGAAAAAGGATATTTCCTTTTCCCCGTTAACCCTCTCCCCGTCCAGTCCTCTTCTCGTTCTCATCATATCCTTATGAGGAAAGGGTGGGAAGGGGAAAAGGACTGTAATTAGGCCTCCGGCACCTCACTCATCAGGCGAAACGCAGAATACCTCTACTTCACGCCTGTTTTCTGTGAGGTCGTGGTATTTCACCGGTCGAGCCGGCCCATTCGTGCAACAGATCTTGTTGCTGGCTCTACCACTGTTAACTCACACTCCTTTGCTTCGCGGGCACGTTGAAAGGATGAATGAAGCGAGAATAACAAAACAAATTTATGTTGCAAGTTACGTTTATGTTGCAACGCCCTAGGAAAACTTATATCGATCAAATTAGTGACTTACTTAAAAAAGGCGATATAAGGAGCACCCATAACCGACGAGCATGCATGCGTAGATGTATGAATGTAGAAGAAGAGACAGAGGTGTGCCAGGATCGCGCCAAATGGAAATCCATAATCTCTGCACCCCTCTGGGTTACGGGCGTGAGCGCATATTTATTAATTTATGAACGTTGAATGAGAAAAGTGTCGGATATGGAGCATTGTAGAGAACTTACATCGACCTAATTGGTGACGTACTAAGAGCGGGTATGGGGTAAGTATGCTATAGATTTTAGTTTCTATCCAGTAACCATAAAAGGAGCAGTGGTGGCTCAGTGGTTTAAGCCCCGACTTACGTACTGTAGGTCGCGGGTTCGAACCCAGGCGCTTTACTTTGTGTTAATTTATTTCATCACCACTGCTCCAAAAACGGTGAAGGAAAACATCGTGAGGAAACCGGCATATCTTAGAACCAATAAATTCGAAGACATGTGACATCCACCAACCTGCACTGGGCCTGCGTGGTGGATTACGGCCCCTTCCACCAGGGATCGGAGAGGAGGCCTGTGCCCCTGCAGTGGGGAACATTCTAGAAAAGGCTGATTATTTATTTATAACCATAACCGATGAGTCTATGCGTAAATTTAGGGTGTAGAAAGAGTTAAGAGAGGTATACAAAATATGAATAGCTTCGGCCTACTAATTTGGGTTGCTTTATAATTCTTCAATTTTAGCAAATTCTTTGATACAATAAACGACAATACCAATGAATATTTGGCTTTATTCAACTAAAATTATGGGTATATTTTATGACAGACATGGCAATGACATTAGTTATTTTTTTACGTCATTCACCCCCTCTAGCATATAAACTAGCTGGTATAGTATTGAAGATATGTCGGTTTCCGCCTTTGTCTAGAAGACCTCCTTAGTTGTGGTTCTTGAGCATGCGACGGGCCTGGTGTCGGTACCAAGACTTCAGGTCCCGGTTCTCGGTCAACTAGCTCTTGTAAATCGGGTTCCGAATCTTCGTCAAGAGAGCTAGATGTGGGAAGGGGCGCTAGTTGCCTGTTGTTGACGGTCGACTCTCGAACGTCTTCTCTTATGACTCTACTCGTATGACGGAGTAGTATGGATTGCCAATTAACCTCATCGACGAATGGGTCATTTTTACTACGGACATTTCCTTTGCATAGTACAGGCCCTGGCACTTACCATGATGGTATAGAGCCACCGTTCGCCGAATTTCTTGGAAAATTAAAAAATCTGTCGTGTGGGGTGGCGTTCGTGCTAGTACAAAGTAGCAAGCGGATGGAATGCAACGCAACTGGCAATACTTGTTTCCAATGTTCTGTATCCATACACTTACAACGCAGGGTTAATTGAATCGTTTTCCACAGCGTCCCATTCAGACGCTCGACTTGTCCATTCCCACGAGGGTTATATGGCGTTGTGTGACTAAACGCGATTCCGATGGATCTTAGAAAGTCGTTGACTTCTCCCTACATAAACGATGTGCCGCGATCGCTGTGTAGGTAAAGCGGCGCACCAAAAAGATAAAATAGGTCCTTTAGACATTTAATGACGCTAGATGATGACATGTCTTCTACAAGAGAAACACAAGTAAGTGTCGTAAGAGAGATAGATTGCATGTGAGGCTTTGTTTTCAACTTCATGACACGAGTAATGTCTTTATCTATGAAAGTTACCGAGCTTCCAGTGTCAATTAAAGCATCGGCTCGAATACCATTTACAGTTACTGATACGGTACACTTACACAAGCTTGCTGGAGATGCAGCTAATGTAACCGCAGCATCAACTCGGTCTTCAAGATGAGATGTGTTGTCAGAAGCGGCATTGACAAAATGATTCGCACGCTGAGGTGCAACAGAGCTCCGGCAGACATTTGCGAAGTGTCCTATCTTAGAACAAAGTTGACAAATCGCCTTGTTAGCCGGGCATTTAACCCTTGGGTGTACGTTTCCGCCACAGAAGAAACATCGCCGTCGGGAAGAAGAGGGTGTGGCAGCAAGCTGGGTGGTGTTTGCAGAAATAGCATTAGATTGAAATTGTTCTTTTCGGGTGTTTGAGCTTCCCGAAATAAGCAGGGACTTGCGTTCAGCAGTTTCCAAGGATAACGCCTGATTAATAGTTTCATCGAGGGTTAAGTTCAATTTTTCTAAAAGTCGTTCTCTGAGTTTATTTGAAGAAATGCCAACTATAAAAGCAACCCTTATTGATTGTTCCTCGTGCTCCTGGGCTTCAGGTAATTTTGATTTAATACACTCAATGCATCGGCAAAGGTTTCGCAATTTTGGATATACGAATATATCGTTGGAGATACGTAATGTATGAGTAGTTTTAACTTTGTTGAATCCGGCGTTTTGTGTGAACATTCTTCGCATATAAAGTTTGAAAAAGTAATATACCAATGCGACCATTTCAAATCGGCTGACATTGCCTCCGGTTCGACATCAAATTCAGGGCGAAGTAGGCGAGACAAATTTAGTGGAACAACGTCTCATTTATTTTCTTCAGACTTCGACATATTTTTATTTGAATAAATTGATACAATAAACGACAATACCAATGAATATTTGGCTTTATTCAACTAATATTATAAATGACATTAGTTATTTTTTTACGTAATTCTTAATTTACCAATAAAAATCAAAATTATTTTGTTGGTTTTCCTTTTTTTATTGAATACAAAAAGATTAGAGAAAGAAAAGAAAAGAAACTTAATGTTATTGTCAACAGTCAGTCATGACAATGTCAACTAACCGTCAAACTGGTAAATAAGTAAACGGATTGGATTTATGATTTATTACTTAAACGATAATTTATTGTTCAATTTGTGTATAAAAAGTGAGAGAAGTATAAAGAATTTAATTAAACTTATAATACAGGTCAACTAAAATGACGGCTAATAATGAATACCCGAAAGCATCGAGTAAGTATTCG
>JWHW01029371.1:12586-35675 GCA_000931545.1 Papilio glaucus | reverse complement strand
AAAAAATAATTATGTGAAAATTTATAAATTTTTTAAGGTGGATTCCTCTTCTTGGGTGTTGCGGTCTTTGGAGGAAATTGTTATCGTCGTAGCTGGCTGCTTTATCCATCATTCAATGTGTTGTCCTGGTCTTATGCATTTGCCATTATTGCATCTATATTATTTGGTAAGAAATAAATACAGAAATATACGCTCACACTTGTAAACCAGAGGCAGGGATTATGGATTTCAATTTGCCGCGATCCTGACAAACCTCTCTCGCTTCTTCTACATCCATACAGTTACTATCAGTTACGGGTACTCTTTATATCGCCTTTCTTTAGTATGTTACTAATTTGATCGATATAAGTTCTCCTAGGATGTCCTCTACCAAAGCTGCCACTCACCTTTGCACCATGAATTTGTTTCGTTACTCTCCCTTCATTCATCCTTTCAACATGCCTGAACCACCGAAGCATACCTTTCTCAATTCTAGTCACAATATCCTCTTTTAAGCCACACTTTACGCTTATAACGCTATTTTTAATCCTTTAATTCAATGTCACGTCTAACATAATTCTTAAGGATTGCATCTGAACGGCATTAACTCTACTAACATGCTTTTCCTGCCAAACCCAGCTCTCACTTCCATACATTAAAGTGGGGTCTAGTACAACATTGTGTATTACTAGACGAGCATTCATAGACACATGCTGACTCCTCCCTACTGTACCTATAGCCCCATTCAATTTATTTCCTGCATTCACTCATCGTTCAAAATCTTTAACATGTCTACCATCTCTACTAACCATACATCCCAAATACATAAACTCTGCCACCTGTTCCACTTCTTTGCTGTTAACATTTATATCAATTACTATCTTACTTTGTTCTCTTTCAACATTACTTCACCATTACTTCCGTTTTATCTAAATTCATCTTTGTGCCTCTACCTTTCAATGAATCATTCATTACATTCACCATAAATTATAAGTCCTCCGCCGATGACGCAAAAACTACCTGGTCATTGGCGTATAAGAGACATTTTACGAGCAGCTAATCCATTCTTAATCCACAATCTTCATCTTTCAAAGCTTTTAAACAATATTCCATAAAGAGATTAAACAGCCACAGGGATGCAGCCACACACACACACACACAGCCTTGTCTTACACCTTTATTGATGCTAAACTAGTCTGAGTAGGCCCCGTTAATTCTAGCACAAGCAGTAGACTCTTTATAAAGATATTTTAACACTTACTACGTTATTAGATCACTGTTCAATCCAAACGCAACCAAGGTTGACCATAGATCATCTTTTTTAACTTTATCGTATGCCTTTTCTAAATCTACGAAGGCGCCGAAAACTTTTCAATTCTCAAAACTCCTCTTCTGTCTTTCTTGCTTCTTCCTCTTTCCCTTCCCTATTCACTACTCACTACCTATCTATTCACTACCTCTTTCCCTCTCTTTCTCAAACAACGAAATCGTAACTCAATCCTTTCAATATCTTCATTCGTACAATCTGATTTCCTTTTTGAAATTTTGATTTGAATTTTATTAATTAACAAATGTTGCTGTGAATCACAATAGATCTTATAAAATATATAGGAGGATGTTGCTATCAATTCTGTCAAGTTATCTATCATCGAAGATTAGAATGTCAACTGTATGTTTTGTTTGCAGGCCTTGCAGCTATTCTTCTGTTCTTGGAGGCACGAAAATTATATGAGTTACGTTTGGAGGCAAAGAATTTGGTGGCTCAAATGCAGCACAGCCAACCGGAGCATGCTTTGCATCAACTACGTGATCAGTTGCAGCAACAGCAACAGTTGACTTATTATAGACATTAAGACTTTTTTCTTTATTCATACAATATGTAGATTTAGATTTTTTACATTGTCTCTTAGAATCTCTACTATATTATACACACATACACAAGTGTAGTTTGATGAATTAACTTTTAGGTTTCCTATATTGGCCGAGGGGATGAATTATGTGCATGCCATTGTTTTGAGTTATTTTTAATTTATCTTTATGCAAATATTTGCATATGTCTCAATTATGATACTTTTTGTTTAAGTTGTTTTCTATTAACAGTACAAGCACGCAAAGACGATGTCATAGCGCTCATATTATGTTACGGTGTACGACTAGTACAATTTTATACAAAGTAAAACTATACGCACATAGTTTTGCTTACACGTTTTATCTGTATATTGAAATATTCAAAGTTAGGGTATAACTATATGATGCATGATGCGATGAAAGAATTAGCCATATTGAAATTAAACTGACATTATAGCACTCTAGAAGTAACTGAGAGGGGTAGGAAGAGTAAAACGATTTCTATTTTACACAGTAATGTCACATCTGTTGTGTTGCATCAAGTACACTTTCACAAGTCAGTCTTTAGCATATCACACTCTGTGTTTTAAATATGACCTGATCACCGAATTTTACCTTTGTCAATTAAATTAATAAATTGTTTAGCCTGCTTTGTGTTTTGTATGCATTTAAAAAGACAGCAAAGTATAATGTGCACAGGGATAAATGGAAGTATATAAATAAGAATGATAAGATGTGATAACAGCCTCGCTTATATAGCAAAAAATTTCACCACTTTGACGAGTATACATAATTGTCCTATTTTTACTAATACAGTAGAACCTCTTTCTTCTTAGAACCTCTTCAATTTTTGATTTATCGAGGTTCGAGTGCATATATGTACTGATATTTTGTATTTATTGTACTAGTTAAACATTTCAGATGATTTCATATGGATAATGAAAAGGAAAATGGGTAAAAAGAAAATCAATTGCACTGCGGAATACGAGAGTCGACCGGTGTGACGACTAACGAAATCTGTTCAGCTTTTTACGAAATAAATTAAAGGACCAATTGCAACCCTAAGTAACTGTAGGAAGAAGAAATATTAAGAGTATTTTAGTGTGACCGTGTCCTAAATAATTATTAGGAATACAATAACAATTAATTATTTTTTATATTGTGTATCCTTTAACAGAATCAACTTTTCGAAAAGTACAGATATTATGTATGGATCTCAATTTGAGATCGTGACAAATTTTCTTTATTTGATTTTTACTTTTTATATTATTAAGTTAGTTGTGTAATACATTGGTTTTTATTAAAATGACAACTTTATTGATTTTTAAAGAACTGATAATTAAAAAATACTTGTTCGTAATAAGTTCTAATTATTACATTTGAATCTCTGTATTTTTGTTTGCCATTATAATGATTTGATGGTACATTAAAGCTCCAAAATTACCGTTTTCCGTCCAATCGAAGTGTACTTCAGTGTTTAAATAAGTTAGGCTTAGAAATTGTAAGCAAAATTTATCAATAAACAACATTATATTAGTGATTGAGATTTTTATTTTTATATCGTTTAGGTTGAAACATGAAAAGTTCGTTAGAATCCAATGGTGGGTTCCAATGCTAGCCAAAATAATGGCTGTAATGCAAAAGCATACTAAAAACATAATTTTTAAAGCTAATTGACCTTGGCTATCTATTGTCACTTTTCGACATTTTAAATATTGCATTCTAGGTGCACCTTACGACAGTTGTGCGACGAAGAAGACAATGTCATAATACAGTCGCCATTGATATAATGGTTTCTTGTATTACAATGGCGGCTGCGTCGCTCTGTTGCTCATCTGTTAGTAAGTATTACAAAACACTTTTTTCTTTTCGATCTTCTCACTCTTCAAGGACCCTAGGTCGTATCGGTTTGGAAATGATATTGGAAACATATCAAAAGATAATGAGCTGAGAATTAGAAAATATTCTTGATGATACACATCTTTGCGTTGTTGAGCATCAGGTTTTTTAGTATTATGGGATTGATATGTACTCAATTTTGGTAAAATAAGTTTTGAATTATCTGCACCACCGACAGGCGAATAATGTGGGTGTGTATGTATGTAGATTTATGTATGTTATATACATTTCATGTTATATGCCCGTTTCATTCTGACTAGCCTAGATAGCTTGACCGATTTTTGAGGTGTCATTCGATTAGTTTTTTTTCCCGGAGTATCAAAGAGGGTAGTCAGTAGTGCATAAAGTTTGTTTTTAAACCAATGCCAGTAATAGTAAATTGTTTAAATTAACTATTACTGGCATTATAACATCACAATTGGATGGAAACGTTTATAGGTCTTTCTAATTAAACGCTTCAATGAAGTATAATTCATTAAGTATTGCTTCTGATCTTACCTGGTTTGTCCAGTTCATGACACAGCTGTAGCACGTACTCCAGGGTATGTTGCGGCACGTTGCCGTCAAGCACCACCAATGGCGCCCTCTCCAGTGTCTCAATATGTTTGTCCACCTAGTGGTGTAGTAGCTATATAAATTCTTGCTTGAACTTTATTAGATCTTGATTAATAATGCTATTTGTGCGAATAATGATTCCTAAAGGTTAAACTCGCCGATGAAGCATAAGAGAGGTAAAGCAATGAATCATTTGATTAAGACGCTTATGCTTATTATAAAGTGTTTGCTTTTAATAGAATGGCACCACAAAAATAAAAAATACGATTATTAACTGTTTCAGTGTTCACAAATGTGACCGATGGTAAGCCTATCTCTATCCGTTTATTTAAATAATTTGCTTACCAATTCAGGTGTTATTTGATCATGAATATCCATGTCCCCGAGACCTAAGAGGCATTCGCCTCTCGAGTCGAACAGCACCGAGTACATGGAGGTCCGTGCGCCTTTTACTACACAACCTGTAATACATATGTTGTTTTTATTACGAGCATTACCATCAAGACATGGGTATAGCTTTTAGGTTAGATTTTTCATCCAAAATATTCACAACTTTGCTACCTACCCTATTTTGATATTTTATTATTATATGGTTATTCATAAGGAAATAGGCCGTAGTTAATTTCTAAACGCAAATCATTCGTGAAATTACTGAGGACATTATTTATTGCATCCGGCTTGTGCCAGGACCAAGTCGGCCCGGGCCCACTAGTAGATTATAAGTTTAAGTGAATCACCGTCTAGTAGTAGTCCGGGTGCAATGTCGGACAGATAGCGACCGTCAGAGTCGTCGCCTATGGCGGTGAGGAGACGTGCGTTGCCCGCGCGCAGTCGCCACAGCGCCTCCGCCATGTTGCGAGCGACGCCTCCACCACACTGTTCAGTTCTGCAAGGGTGTGTGCTACCGTCCAACTGAAAGAAGAGTAAAGCTTATTATATTTACGATTACTTTATTATTGTCGCAATCAGAATACGCTTCTTTAGGTGGGTTGACCTTTCCACAGATGTTTAAGACCAAAAATAGATAGCGGCAACGGTGACGCCATTTTGTGGCGGTTACAATATTTTTAGTTTCGTCTTATAGCACATTACATAACGTAAGTTTTATTTGTTAGCTAAAACTGTTCATTTTTCTTTATACTGAGATTCGAAGCACAAGTCGCCTTTCAAACTGGAGAATTTGAAAGGCGCCCTTGTCCATTATGCATAGATACAACTCCACAAAGGCGATGCGTGTTCAATCGTAACATATTTAAATGCAAATAAAAAGATGTAAGTTACTTAATATATGTACTACACAATATAGGGAATTAATAACGCAATAGTGTGCCAATCCACATCAACATCCAATTACTACGGTGCCACCTAAGCGCAATAGTGACACTAATATACAAACCGCACGCAATGTGTTTCGCCTCGCCACATCCGTTGCTATGCAGACGATAGCACCGGTGATGCGCTGTGCTCGGCCTGCGCTATCGCTAATGGGAACCCGAATAAAGTTGCGTCTGAACTTGATACATTATTGGGTGATGTCTTGGACTGGGGTCGACAACTGGGCCAAAAGTCACAAGTTTGCCCGTTTGCCGTTAATAAACAACCCTTTGTCGTATCTCTTAACTTTGAGAACACTTCCCTGGTTTCCTCAACCAGTATCGCTATTCAGTATCGGCTTGTACATATCGAGCGACGTTCAGTTTCGTGGAAGACAAAGCCATGTTGGGCTCCTTTATCCTTATCTAAATTCTATAAAGCTAATATTTGATCAAACTATTCAAAAGTATAACAGAAAATTGCCACTGAAGATTTACTATACAATTTAAAAGTATGGAAAACTAGTCACTATGAGGTCACAGTCGAACGGACATACGGAATATTTATATAATACCTGCGAATATCATTACCCTCCTTCTGCGTCTGTCGCGAAAAAAAATCCCGACTGACTGCATGATATCATCATTCATCACATGATCATATTAGCTATAACATTCAGGGGAGAAATACGAATGGAATCCGAAGTCGCAATGGAACGGTACCCACACATACGTATATACATGCTAAACATATTATCTTCAGGTATTCTATGTCGTTCAGGCAAAGCAGACAGTCTGTGTAGGTATAATTTCTATTCTAACTTTAATCGAATTTAAAATTATTTTCTTTTTTTTCTGCATTATATAATAAAAGTCAACAAATAGGGCATGAAAATATACAATTAGAGACCGTATTTGAACGTAAATTTATTACAGAGGAACCCCTTATGTATGCCATAAATTTCAATGAGCAATATACGGTCGGATGTATTCGGGTGTCATGTACGCTGGACAGAAAAGCTTTTTCGAGCTCATCGGTTTATTTTTGGCTGAAATAATTTTACTTTTTCTATACCTGTTGTATTTTTTGAATTATTTCCTAGTTATAGAAACAAATAGCTTACGCAGGTTGTCCATGGAGTATGGCTAGCACTTTTACATTCATACATCTAAGCATTGTATTCATCAGTTATTGGTTGGGTATTCTTAACACACCAAACCAATTTTTTTACATACATTAGTAAATTTACTGGTTTTTAAACATAAAATGCCTACCTGCGTGATGCGATCACATGCTAGTCTTTGTATAAATCCTAATTTCGTCATTCGGTCACACATAGGCATTTGATATAAAAAAGATTTTCTTCAGTGTTTATTTTTTGTTCAGAGATACCTAGGCGCCAACTGTTCAAGGAAATTTTTTTTGTCGTTTAATTATTATGGGAAATACCGCATCGTCGTTACACTGCCTAGTCGCCAACCCGCATGCACAACGTTGCGACTCATGGGCACAACTCCTCAATGAAAGGACACAGAAACTTGCGGCCTCTAGTATCAAATGTACTGTGTAAAACAACTTTCTCAAATGTATTCATACATTCAGAGAAATTAAAGTATTATATAATAATAAAATATGGTATAAGTTACGTTTCATTACAGCAGTGCAAGCGGTTGATTTCTGCGATGCGATGCTATCGGCACGGCGCGGCGGGCACGCAACCACTAATCCATCGTATACTGAACTGAATTATGCAACCCACGGAACGTTTTTGCACCAATTGTAAATACAAATATAATTTATGTTTCGCTGAAGCCAACTTTGGTCTTAATATTTAATTCATGTATGTAGGCTGCGACGGAATATATTGCTGGTGCCACCAAGAATGAAATAAATGGGCTACACGCACGCCTTTGTAAACTAAGTCGTCACATTAAAACAAATTTGTACTTCCGTATAAAATAAATTAGATTTTTTTACACTTTTAGAGCACGGCAGTACTTATTGCATGTGTTGGCTCGCTCTACTGGAAAATATCACGATTACAAATCAGGCGTAAAGTATACGAAAAATACGTATTTTATTGTTAATTTTTACGGTTAATATACGAGAAAATAATCTTTTGTATAGAATCCCTCTCTTGAGATTGTTTTGAAAGGTGGAATTTTATTACGGGAGATAACTTTTTTTATTGTGTTATAAATAATGATGAAACTCATAGTCTAGCGGTTAGAGTGACCAGCTTTTATGGTTGCGGCTTCGATCGGATCAAACCTAGAACCTAGAACCTCACAACAATGGAGCCCTTTCACCGTCGTCAATTTGATGGCAAACATTTCATGATCGTATGGATTTTGCGCAACGATGCCACACGATTGCCGTATGAAATGGTATGTCTCCAGTGGTCCAGTGGTATTTTCAAACCTATATTAGGACCTAATGTTGTGCAAAATAAGATCCCTCAAGAAAAGAGCGTACTTCTTCCGTAAAGCACTTAGTTAAAGGCTTAATAGTGAAATAAAAAATAATAGTTATTCAAAACTTGCCATTTCCTATGCATTTACTGATTGAAATATTTCGCCGAAGTAGTAGCGTCCCAATCGACATTACGTTCTCACTTAACGAGGTGAATGTTAACAGTTTGTCCGTTGCCGGGACCTCGTTAAAAATTCACCATTCTGCACTGAATCTTTTCGTAAAATCCGAAGGTAAACTCGGAGTTCGTACGTTAACTGGATACGTATTTACCTTGTAAATAGGCACAGTTAATGTCAACATAATCTAAGAGTATGGAGTGGGGGAGGAGGAGTACTTGGGGACTGGGACGATATTGAGTGCAAAACTTATATTTCTTATTTTAATGCCACATGCCTTTTATAACAAAAGCATGTATTGAAACACCCGTAAGTATTACTGTAATAGACCAATAATAATGATAGTTTTTGGTAAATGTATAAAATATTTTTTTTTTGTTTTCTTATTTATTAAAAATATTTTATACCACACCATCCAATTTTTTTTTAGTAAAGTTTAAAATAAGAATTTTAATAATAAATGTGTTACTTACATCTAAGATTAATTTAAAATTAAACTTTATTACAGAATTTAATACATATAAACCAAAGAAGTTCTAAGTTCTTTGTAAGCGTGTACACATTGATACCACCCATTGTTTTTTTTTTTAATTAAATAAGTGTTATAGAAAATAAAAAGAAGGTTCTTCTCTATTACCTTGATAAATACCAATAGTAGTTTTATAAAAAATACAATCTATACATATAATAAAATGTAACTGATCTCTATCTGTACATGGAAGATATTTGAGAAAAACTATTATTGGGGGTCTTCAAAAATGGAATAAAACCCAAAACAATGATTATTAGAATTTTTGTCTGTTTGTCTGTATGTCTGTGCGTTAGTAACCCCTAAAATCAGAAACGGCTAAACCGATTTGGGTGCAGTTTTCACTAATGTATTGTGGTAAGCTTCACTTAATATTTAGTGTTTGTTTTATCTCAATCGGTTTATAAATAAAAAAGTTATATCTTTTTTTTACTTTATTTAGGACAACAAACAGTTACAGATTAAATGCACACATACATAAATATAATAGAGTCTAGCTTACAATGTATCCAACACCGTTATCCACAAATTACTAGGTATAAAAGCATTATGATAAACACTATTGTTTCACAAAAAAAACAGGTAACAGACTCCATTACACTACATGAAATATTACAAAACAATAAGGTATAGGAACAATAAACAAGTATAATAATACAAAAGAACGACTTAAATTACTACATACACACTACATTATTATGTCTCTGTAGTATGTATAATATTAATGATGTTTTTTCTAAACGATGCACATGAAGATGCAAAGAAATCAAAATCATTAAAATGATCATCATATAATTTCAACAATCTCCGCAAAGGGGCGCGCTCGCCTGCGTGAGTCTTACAGTATTTAGGAGCGAATAGAGTGTGTTTCCGAGTGTGGCGTGTATGGTACACCGAGCAGGTACATGTAGTTGTATTTGTTTAGTAAGTTCCATGCAGTCATATTTATTGTGTAAAATATTATGCAACAACATAATGTCTAAAAACTTTCGCCTCATTTCGAGTGTAGGTAAGGCAAACTTTTCTAATAGTGTGGTATAAGAGGAGGACTTATCAATATCAATTGAACTGTGCTACGGCCATATTGTGTCGAACCCACATACGCGGGAAAAGGGCGGGGAGATGATGATGAGGTTACGGTAGAATTAAGTATATTACCTACTTAATAAATAAATAATTTCGTTTTGGGTGAAATTGCGGACATTAATTAGTAAAAGTTACATTTCCAAAATAGAAAAAAATGAAGTATTGCTGGAAACAACATTTTAGTTGTTCATTTGTTTTATTTTCAAAAAAGGAAAAACTAAAAGGCAAGCCATGAATATCTTTGTGACGTTTATGGACCCAAACAGCGTCAATAAGAGTATGTTTAAGCGTTTTCAATCGGGGAATTTTAATGTCAAGGATGCACTTCTGTTTCGGTTAAGTGGAGCAAGATCGGCATATTATTAGTTACGACGTCGAGTTAAATAATTGGGAATTGACCACAAAACAGTAAAGACCCTTATTTTAAAAACTGGGTGGTGGCTAAAAAAACACAAAAATGCTCGATATTTTAGAATATAATTATGTCTTCGGACACAAACAGGCAATTTTATCAGAACGACATTAAATGAAAATAAGTGTAGCGTAATCAGGACCAAGTTTGCATTGTTAATACATTGTTTTGTTGGAGATTGAAGCATCGAGTTACATTTTAACGACGCCATTAGATATGTCAAGTGGCGGCACAATGTGTGCGATGATTAATGTTTTATATTATGCTTTACGTTACATGTATTTGTTAAATATTGATACACCAGTACTTAACATTTCTTTTATTTCGTCAACCTTAACTGGATAACGTTTTAGGTCACTGTCTGGTGTCCATATCATCTTGAATTAGCACTAAGAGACGATTAAACAATTGATCTATATGTCGGAGACTTGGTGAGAAAAGGGTACCTTGTACTGGGAGTCGAGTCGAGTCGAGCTGGCTGACATTCTTCGCTCGATAACATCTTCGTGGGCGTATCGTGGCATACGAGCAGCAATCACTTTTAAACCACTATGAAGTTACACTTTCATAAGTACTCCGTACAACAGTTCCTAGACGACCAGTTGGCAAATCTCGATCCATAAACTCTTTGGAAGCGTGGTCTTATAACACTAAGCGAAGCGATATCATCATCATCATCGACACAAAAGACTTTCACGGTTGATCGCAGGACTCTTCAGGTTGTGTTCGGTTAATGTCACTTACCTTGGTTCTGCTGAGTGTTATATGACCACACTGATTCGATCTCGCAGTGGCGAACATCTCCCCTTTTAATCTTGATATTTTCATATTTATTAAAAACTAAAAAATTATACGTAAAATAAACATAAAAAATTATAGTTAGTTATAACTACAAATTGTGTATATGCCTGTATTGCTACAAACAAAGAGTCACTTATTAGTTTTTCCCAATCCAATTTAACAAGAATACAATGTAACAAGGGAAATTATCTCGGCCGATTGAGACCACGTCTACGTCGGAAACACAAAAACTTACTGATTACATTTCTATTGTAATAAACAGTTAACTTCCCTCGTTCCCTTTCCCTTCCCTTTCCCTCCCTTCCCCTTCCTACAACCTGTCACGCAGACAACTCGGTTATCTTAAGCTCGTTTTACTGGTATTTTTTTAACATAATCCCTCAAAATTATCTTAAGCATCTCTCTTAAATGTTTAAGGCCAATAATTATATCTGTCAAGGAATTACCAGACGGTCATATCGCTAGATGAAATATTTTTTAAACAGAATGACCAAAGTAATAACTTCAACTTAACTCAAACTTTTTAGGCTCCAATTGCATTAAGTGTAAGCCAAAACCATTCGTCGGGATTTAATTAGACACGTGAACAATGCCTCGATATTTTCTATACATATAATAAAAATGTAACTGATCGCTGTCTGTACATGGTAGATATTTGAGAAAAACTATTATCGGGGGCCTTAATAGACGCAATAAAACCCAAAACAATCATTATTAGAATTTTTGTCTGTTTATCTGTGCGTTTGTTACCGCTAACCTCAGTAACGGCTTAACCGATTTGGGTGCGCTTTTCACTAATTTATTGTGGCAAGCTTCACTTAACATTTAGTATTTGTTTCATCTCAATCGGTTTATAAATAAAAAAGTTATATCAATTTAATTGTGCTACGGCCATACTGTATCGACGCCACATACGCGGGAAAAGGGCAGTGTGATGATGATGATGAGGTTACTGTAGTGTTAAGTAGGTAATATCATTCCGTTTGAGTAAAATTGTAGGGCGGGTGAAACCGCGGGGCACAGCTAGTCTCAAATTTTTGGTAACGAAATGGGAAACAAAGCCAACACAAGCGACTTAATATGTACACGCAGTACTAAGATACAGGTTTATGTAATTGAATACATGTAATGTTTTCTTCACAGTTTATGATTTATCTTTTTCTGAAAGGTTATTTGTTTATTTTTTAAGTTTACATTTAATTAATATTAAAACATAAATACAACAACTCAAAACAATAAATAATTTTATACTTTTTATATTATTTACTTTTTTGATGTAAATAAAACTGTACAGACTTGTAAACATGTTTAAAATACATTAGTACATTTTGAATGCTCCTTGTCTCGAGCTTAGTCATGTTATAGCTCGCTTTCGAAGTGATCGCAATCGTTTAGAATGTATTGAAGGCAGAAGTAAGAAAGCTCGGGTCGTAACAAGAACGGCACGTACGCGAAACCTTCAAACGCAGACAGCGTTCCGAAAATTCGCTTCATTATTCGAAATCGATTCATAGATTCTAGACAGATGAAGAATTAAGGAATATGTACGTATAGTAAGGATGAAATAAAATTTGATTTAAGATTTAATTATCTTGATTATTGATAAATAGTATTTGGACAGTAAATAGTTGAGTTTTTCAATGGTATTGCAATGTGGGAGGGCGTCAGGGGGCGGCGGTATCGAGCGTGGGCGCGCCGCCCCAGCGACGTGAAGCCATACAGTCCAGTCTGCTGAGGGCTACGGATCGCGCGCCCGCCGTACCCGTACTCCGTACCGCGTACTCCTTACTCTGTACTACTGCCGTCACATGCCGGTCCATCTCCGAGTGCACAATATATATCTCGAAACACGCGCGTCCTTATAATATGCACTTCTAACGGTCGAAAAAAACAAAGGTCGACTGTTAAAGTTTGATACTGGTAACACAAAAATCGGATTTATTTGTGCGTTATAAATTAAAATGATTTGTGACAGTAGACTAGTGTTGATTGAATAAATCGGCGCGTAGGCGGCGGCACAGCGTCTACATCATGCTACGAGGTAAGTAACGTATTGTTAAGGAGCCTACGAGATAATTATGACAATTGTAAAAGAATTACTTTCATTTTCTTACTTACTAAAGTACACATTCGAAATAAGATTTATGAGATATTTAAATAAATACATTTTCGTTATGTATTGTTTTTATAGATGCATTTAACTTTTATTTTAATGAAATGATCCACAATCGATAATACTTTAGTTGGAAGTCATTTAAAACAATTTGTTTAATTATTTAGTGACATTTTAGTTAATCGATCCACTTTAAAAAGTGTGTTTTAAATAGATTAAATTTTTAAAGAAAATGTCAATTTATACGGCATTTGGCATTACACCTTTATATCTGAATCAAGAATATTTTAAAGGTTTCATGTAGTAGTTCCAATAGTACATTTTTCACTTTTATGTCAGCGTAATATTTGTTTTTATGTAACTATTAAATTATTTTGATATGTTTGTAATTTACAGTTTAGTATAATTGAATACTTTCGTGTAGATCTATGTATATCATCAGATGATTTTTAGCGGAAATAAAACCGCTTATATAATGCGATTATTATTTTATAACATGTAAACGTCGTAGTTTTTAAAATATATTTGTTTTTTAGAATATTTTTGAGAATTTAGAATTTATCTCGCGGTAAATCAAGTAACTACTACTACTTTCGTACTAATGAAATAATAAAATAACATTATAATTGTACAGGAGAGATACTATAACAGTGGTAGAGCTCTCAACAACAACCCCCGTTTCACGTGGGCCGGCTCGACGGGTGAAATACCACGACCTCACAGGAGACAGGCGTGAAGTAGAAGTACTAATAATGCTAATACTGTGCCCAATTTCAGTTCCATCCTTTTCTTATAAGAATAGGATGGAAAGGGGAAGAGTATCGGACGTGGACGAGATAAATTCGAAAAGGCAATTTGCTTTTTCCTATCTATCCCCTCCTCTTTCCAGTAAAGGTAGAGGAGAACGCATCCAGAACGCATCTGCAACTCATTTGCTTCTTACGGATGCCTATGGGTAGCGGTAACCGCTTCCTCGTTTGCTGCCTTGTTCCAAAAAAAAAGTACAATGTTCATAATATATTCATTAAAACATGAGATATTCTCTTTGCGTTATGATCAAAAGATGACGCACGAATCTATGTAAGTCCTTAGAATTTAGGGAGGGTAGATTCAAGGATTGATAACTGATTTATGTATGTACATGCTGCATACAAAATATATTTATCATTTGTGTTGGCAGTATGATAACATTATACTACGGTAAAATCGTGGCTTTACACACTTTCACTATGCACTAAGAGGAAATCGTTTTATAGCTGAGTTTCTAAAAGACACCGATACGGTTGCATACCTATCAGCGGCGATAGCAATGGGTATCGAAGCTCACGAGCTCATATCTAACATTAAAGTAAATTATATCTCTCTTAATTGCAAATGCTATAGATATTAGCTAGTTTCTATAACTAAGTCTATTATATATTTATATAACATATTTAATTGTTCAAGAAAGAAGCGCACAATAAAAGTTAATTTTAAATAATATAATTAAATTTTTATTTACTATTTTTAATAATAGTTTAAAATACTAAAAGAATATTCAAAGCTCTAGTTAAGGAAACAAAAATATTCCAATTTTTGACGGCATGGCTTGTTATCGATGATCAAATGAATTATTATTGTTTTATCTTGATGAATCTGGTCAGCTCATAAGAAGAAAGTTATGGAAAATATATTGCCATCGGTCCTTAATATGTTTGCTAATTTTCAAGTTATTAGAGATTTTAAAGGCGGTAAAAATTTGCTACTACGATTCGATTCGATATTATAATTACATTGGTAGATATGACATAAGTACAAACAGATAAAGCTACGAATGCCGCATTAAATAATAACAAAAAACGGTAATATACATATTAATTAACTTTCTATTGTGTCATGTTATTACTATATAAATGTAATGGGGTACAGATGAAAATTGAGGTTATATTTAGTGCCACTGATAATAAATAAAATACGGTAAAATAAAAAAGTAAAATAATAATGGTTAAATATTTGAGTAAATATAAAATAGTTGCTTTTTTGCTAATTTTATACTTTTATAATAAAATAGAGGGCGAAAATTATCGAATGAAAGATGCCAAAGTTAAATTTCTTTAATTATTTAATAACACTTTTTATGGTACATAATGCTAACTATAATTTACAAATATACCAGTTTCAAGCAAACTCTCACTTTGAGGGAACAGTAGAGGTTAGAGAATTTTATATTACATATTCATTCATTTATAATAATATATCCCAAAATATTATTCACTATAACGGCTACTCATAATGTTATTACCGTTCTCATTTTTGTTCCTATGGCACCAATATTAGTTGACCTTCAGAGATCGTCTTCAATACAAAAAAATAACTTTCTTGTTTTAGTCTCTATAGCCACAAATACACGGTATCTAGTCTTAGTTTGTGAATGTAAGTTAGATTATATTTCGAGACAATGAATAATTCATTGAAGTAGTAAGATTAAGAAACAAGCGACCTTGCCCAAGTCTGTTTTGTAGTCGTGTCGTAGTTAATTTTGCCCCCGGGGCTTGCCCGGAACTACGATCGATGTACGAAGGTAGTACGATACATACCGTCTGGGAGTTACGAATTGTTGTCGATTCCCTTCATTGTACCTCTCTCCGAGCTCATAATTTTATACAACGACCATGATGACATGAGAATTTATATTATGCCTCGATTTCGGCAGTAATTACCTTATGATCGGTGATTTAGAATCTAATTATCGAAATATTCGAATTAATAATAATCGAAATATTTTGCTAACTTGGTTTGAAAATTAATATAGTTTAAATTGTAATACGAGATATTTCAGTGTCCTTACAAATATAATTTAGCTATTTTACTTTTAAATCTATACTAGTATTATTAAAAGTAAACATATAAACCTCGTGTATCTAAAAATAACCAAACTAAGTAGCGGTATTTTCTTCTAAGAGCCATAAATCTACAAATACATGTTCAGCGTTCGGTTTGCACCCTCGTCACGCGCACGCCGCGGAACATGTTCCAATCTCAGTCGCTGCACAACTTTATTTCCGGGAGTTAACTTAGAAAATATCAAGCACAACTGAGACTTACATGTTTACATATTTATGTTTTTCACACTCCAGTGGTCGAAATACGACCGTGGAAGTAAATTAATTAGTTTATTTTGTAGAAGAGTAATAATAATAATTAAAACAAAATAGGTGCGGATAAGGAACCGGACTTTTGTTTTAGTTTTCTCTGCTTTAGCTTTCTCCGCTTCTCACGCTTCGGAACTTTAACTATGCCAAATCTCGCACATCTTTGTGTGTAGTGACAGATCCAGGATAGGGGGCAGGGTTGAGTTGGCTTGACCCCATTTTGGAGGAATTGACCCTCTTGAGGAAAGTTTAACAAAAAATAATAATTAGAAGAATAATTATAAAGTTCACTTTGAAATTCGTCGCGGTTGAAGTCTGATGATTTTGGGAGGACGGGGTTTTCTAGCCCATGAGTTCCTCGTGCATCTGCTAATATCTGTGTATGCAATTTTCTCAAAAAAGTTTCTGAAGGTTTTGCTTCGAGTTATTCCATCAAATAAAACAATTCCAAACTAGAATTGAGAAAGGTATGTTTCGGTGGCTCGGGCATGTAGGAAGGAAAAATGAACGAAACAAATTTATGTAGCAAAAGTGAGTGGCAGTGTTGGTAGGGGACGCCCTAGGAGAACTTATATCTATCAGATTAGTGGCTTACTAAAAAAGGCCGATATAAGGAGCACCCATAACCGACGAGCTTGTATGCGTAGATGTATGAATGTGGAAGAAGCGAGAGAGGTGTGCCAGGATCGCGCCAAATGGAAATCCATGATCTCTGCCTACCCCTCTGGGTTACGGGCGTGAGCGCATATTTATTTATAAAACAATTCCATCGTACAATTTGTTTTGCTGACATTAAACAGTGACTAATTGCATTGCCACTGCACAGTTTGTTTACACACTAATTAAAACTAACAAACAAATAAACACAAAGTTAGTTAATAATGAAACTATAGTGCAACTGGCTCTACGGTGGTGTTTTCTAGTAGCTGTTGGTAATTTTTTTATTAGTCTACCTGGTATTTGTTTATTAGTATGTGAACACTATAAGAGAATATTATTATTTTTAGATAGGTATGACTACGATCAGCGGTTATGACTTCCATATATATAAACTCTATGTGTGAAAAACCGTTTAGTATTTTTTGAATTTATCGACTCACAGTTGTTCAGACAGACAGACGACGGACGCGGCGAGGTTTGTTTTATACTATGTATAGATATAGAAAAAATGTACCAGACAACAATAGAACTTTGATGTCCTCGAACAAAGAAACAATTGTTTCTGTATATTTGTATATGTATAGGCAAGTCCGCGATGCCAGCCAAGTATTGTGTTCAGCTAACTTAGACTGCAATAGATATTATTGGCAGACGAACATTTGTTAGAAATACTGTTATAACTATAGTCGAAGGGTATTCATAAATAAAATGACAATAATTAGGCCGGTATACATTTTCAAGTAGTTATATCAATAGCCTAGTCGATAAACAAATAAATAAGCACACACCAAGAGAGGGGTAGGCACAGCTTATGATTTCAATTTGGTGCGATCCTAGTACATCTCTCTCGCTTTTTCTACATTTAAACATTATTTGTAGCGCCCTTCTTTAGTATGTCACTAATTTGATGGATAGTTTTTCTGGGACGTTCCTACCAACACTGCCGCTCACTCACTTTCGAAAAAATTGCCTTGTTGATAATATTTTCAGAATTAGCCATTCTTTCATAGACCTTGAATACACCGTACGTACATTCATAAACCTTGAAGTACACTGCTGCATCCGGTCTTTACTAACTGTTGTAATTCGGTCGGCGCTAACCATCTTGTGTGAAGGCTTTCATTTTTATTATGTTAACAGTTAATGTGGCCGCAGGAAGTCGCGTAGACCAACGACGCTTACCACCATAACATCGTTACCATTAGATTTTTCAAATCTCTATCTGAAAAAAGGGTTTTTCTTTCTTGATCTATTCATATTTAAATAATTCCTAAGTTTTTAATAAGATTACACGTGTGTCAAGTTCACGCTGTAATAGTGATCCATAACAATTATTATGAACAGAAATGCCTGGCAGCCATACAAATGTCACGTAATTGTTAAATCCGAGCTTAATCCGCTAATCTCATTAACACGCAGAATTGAATACCAGCAATACGATTGTGTTTGATTATTCCTTGTACACACAATATACGTGTTTACGTATTGATAAGTCTGACAGGATCTGATTTCACCTGATTTATACTAATATTTACTACAACGAAATTGACTTTATCTGAATCATGTAAGTAATTCTCATTATTTTTTATAATAGAGGGAAAATAATTCATTAGTTGTCACTGATGTCCCATTTATAAGACGTTACAAGAATTAGGTATTAATGAAAATTATACAAAAATGGTACAAAATAACGCATAATAAAAATCTTTCCCTACTCTACTCAAAATTACAAGAGAACGTAGGCATTTTAAATTACAATTTTCGATAAAAATTTAAATATTCTAAGAGGCGAGAGCGATCAGACGGGGGGTTGCAACCATTCAATCTTTCTGACAATGGAAGGCTAAATTTCTAATAATATTCCAAATAATATAAATACCGAGCTTTATATATTTTATACACATAAACGTTTGCGTAAGCTACTGTGATCACAACTATATATTTACGATTTTGTTTTTTTGACTTTTATAGACTTTGTTACCACTACTCGATTGAAAAGTCCCTTAGCCTTACACTTTTTTTAAGTAAATAGGAGGAGTCCAGGAGCCCGTCATTTCTTGTGGGCGATCCGACGATGCGCGAGAGTGTCACCTACACGATATATCTCTATTCTCCTTTTATCAGTCAAATATTTTATAAGTTAGTTGCCTTTTATAACCTGTGTATGTATTCGTTGATGGATATTGAAACTTAATAATATGACTGATTGTTAAAAAACAATTTGTTTAGCGAATTGAAAGTTATATTATGTTTGTCTAAGGCTGAAATTCACTTTTTGTTAGCATTAGGCAGTGTTTAGAGCTGTCAGTATTGTTGCCCGTTCGAGTTGCCCTTTTCGATGTTTTGCTGTGGAGCAAAAAATGACGGCGCTCGCTGTAAACGGTCTCACAACATAGTTGTTTGCCAATATTGTAGATGTCAAATAAACTTGTATTTGGTGAATCAACTCTCAGTGGATAAATTAATGAGTGAATAGCTGTTTTATATGTAAATAAATCATCACGCAAAACTAATTGGTTGACAATATTAGCAAACACGATACCCTTTTTACTTTGAATTCCCGATTGTAGATGGGGTTAAACTTATCGCAGTAAATAAGTAGCTAATAATATGTAGTAATAATATTACTATTTCATGTATTATATATTTTATGTTATAAGAGGACTGGAATTGTTCGTCCGCTACCTCATAAGATGAAACATAAAAATACTTCTACTTCACGACTGCCATTTGTGAGGTATTTCACAGAACAGCTGTTGCTGCTGCTGCTGGTTCTCAACTATTAAACATTCACACTTTGTCTTATGTCAAACGCAACAAACCTATTTTTCTTTGATGTACATCTTTTTAATATATATTATTTTTATACATAACTATAATTTCCAATACAACGAACCTAACCTATAATTATCTTTCATCCTTACTAAAACATAACCGTAATAACGCAAGCAAAATATCAGTTTACAGTTTGCTGACATTTAATAATATGCTTAGTCCGATTATAAATTGACGAAGTTCTAAATCGGTCAGTGACTTACACAAGCTAACGTACCGGTTTGGTCGTGACACGTCGATAGGATTATCATATAAAGTGAAGAAAACATTTTTCTAAATGCTTGAACCAACTAAACTATTTTTAACACAATCTGGTGACTAGCGGCGCTGTAGTCAAATGATGGGAAGCACTGTTCTGCATTAGCCTATTCACACAGCAACTTGTTCTCATCTTATACACATAGGTATAGACACATTACAATTACACCACATGAACGAAGACTCAAATCGTTTTGGTCGGACCTAGGGTAAATTAAGATGTATCTATATTAAATTAACATCTAAATGAATCTTTTAAATGTTAATTAATTTCTTACAACACAATTTGTGTTGAAGGATAGGTTTCTCTGAGGTCGTCCTTTGTGCCACAATTCCGGGTTCGCAATGGTTGCAGGATACAGACGCACACGTATTAGACATTGTTAATGAATGTGAAAGACATTTAACGATATGTCCGTTTATAATGGTAGTAGACATATTATAAACTGTAAGTGAATTGTGAAATCAATTTTACAGTCAATGCTAAGAAAATTCATATTTGTCCAAAAATTCAAATACTGCTGCGTTTCTAAATATCTTTTCCCAAGACAATACGAAAAAAATGAAACCATACGAAAAAAAGCGTAATCAAAGAAATGGTTTTACGTACATACACTTGCAAATAGCGCAATGGTTACGGGCGCGGACTGCGAAACATGCACAACATGGTCGTGGGTTCGAATCCGCCATTCGACTATTGTCATGAACCGTTTCCAATCAAGTTTGAGCTTGGTTAGGAATAGTTAAAAGGAACATTAGTAAATTATTTCGATATTTTACGAATATTTCATATACATACCCGAGTATGCGTCAGACAGGCTGTCGGCCATAAAAAAAACTATAGCCAAAACCTATTATAGTATGGACTACGGTCGTATTGTGCCGACCTCACATAATAAAGAGGGAGAAGGGTAGGGGGAAGAAGAAGAAGAAACTTGCGCCAACTAGTTTATAGGTAATAGGAATAGCTAAATGTCTGATTATCCGGTAATAAAGCGATAGAATCAACCCTTGTCACTTCTGTAATATAATGAGCACCAATGAAAAACTCACAGCCTTTATAATTTCTATCCCAATGTGATTAAAATAAGCGTGAGTTTCCGTGATTTTTTTTTCAAGAATTAATACACGTTCGATTTGCAATGTCAGTATGTATGTTTTCACTAGTTTCGAATATCATGCTTCGCGGTGGCGTACAATGAAAACCATTTACATAATCAGTTCAAACTTCAAAGTGCTGGTATTCCTAAAGGTCGGGACAGCTCGTCACCGGCTCATGATAATCAAAGCCTCGTTGAAGTCGAGAAGCCCGCAGAGGTCGTTACTTGTATGTTTGTTTTGTTTAAAGTACCACTGCTAAGGCTTACGAGGTAAGTTGAATATTATCATAATAAAGAGAAAACTTCACGATATCAACGAGTTTTTTTTAAACAGTACAATATTATAAAATTGTTGAACCGTACTAATGTACTTATCACATCTACAGATCAGAGTAAAAGGGACTTGGACTGTGAGAATTATAGATGTTATGCGTATGCACGTCCTTGAGGATAGCTTTATACAAATTACACGAAGGGACACGCAAATATGCAGCCTCAAAGTTATAAGTAAATCGACTTGAACTGTTGTAGAGCCGCTTATTACGTCAGTAGGCCGGTTACGCTGAGGAAGTATAACGCTCTCACCATGTAGTACATGTGGTTTATATGCTAAACGTCTATCTTTTGCATTTTTAGTCTTATCAAATTCATTTACTGCACAGTATTCGCGCTGATAAAATATTTGACGTCACAATTCTACGCAAAATACAATCTAAATATATATCTAGCTCCATGATAAAATTTCTATTACACTTTACGTAATTTGTTTTCATTTAAATATTTGCGTGGGTGTCGAGTAGCCCTGCCAGCGCCTAAGTTGCTGTTTGTGACTTATTTTTGGAACGTATTGTTGTTGTGGTGAAAACATCCTAATTTTATTGTGTAGCCAGCATTGGAAGATGAAATTTGTCTTATAATAAATACTAATATTGTAAAGAGGTAAAGTTTGTTAGTTTGTGAGGTTGTAGGTGATATCTGAATCTACTGAAACGATTTTGAAATTTTTTCACTGTTAGAAAGGTATATTATCCCTGAGTGCTATAGACTATCTGATATACTAATTAACCGACTTCGAAAAGAAGGAGGTTATCAATTCGATGGGTTTTTTTTATATATGTACATCGATTACTCCGTGATCTATGATCCGATTTCGATGATTCTTTTTTTGTTCGACAGCTAGTGCTCGCCATTTGGTTCAATTTTTTTATTCAAGATCCGACTAGTAGTTTTTGAGTTATTCTTAATAATGCATAATATGACAACGCTGAGTTTTACTTTCTTGGTTTACGTAGGCAAAAGTACAGGACTTACATTAAAATGATGTATGAAATATTTGTAGCCCTTTAAATAAGCTACATAAAAGTCCGCGATGACATCTTGTATAGTTGTCTCACAATAACCATTTTTTCTTAGGAAACATTAATTAAAACGCATACGCCACTTACTACGCTATTATTCGTTTTTGGTATGAATCCTTATCCATTTAAATGTGTTAATTATCAAGATCATTCAATGTAGATTATAATTGTCCCGTGAACTATATCATTCTGCCCAATAGTTTAGAAGATATCAAGATATTAAACTACAAAGTAAAAACTACGCGCAAGTCATTTCAAAAGCCGCGTAGTAGAGGGCTAGGCTTAGCGATGTGTTTAGTACTATGTACTTTAGTTTGTTTTCATGTATTATAGACAAAAAAGTAAAAAAAAAACTACGTTTAAAAAAACCGACTTCAAAAACTAAAAAGTACAAAATAACTTAATAAAGATTTCATTCAATACACATCTTATACAAACCTAATACCTTTAATATCCATAAAATACTATTATTTGTATGTGCTGCCTATTAATATGTTTGAAGTTGGTTCCAAGCCCTGAGCGGGATAGCTTTATCTAGAACAAAAATAATTTTTTTGTTCGGTTTTTTAAACGTTGTTTTTTTTTCGTGTCACGATGTAACTACTAAATCGATCATAACG
>JWHW01029350.1:162218-172686 GCA_000931545.1 Papilio glaucus | reverse complement strand
GTTCAACAATAAGATAGGACGCCGCTGACAGGACAAAGCTTCTCGCCGACATGGATTTAAAGCGAACATCCAACATCGCCTTCGAAGATAAGCGGGCTCTATGATTTAGTTCCCAATGTACACCTCTACAATATTATTGAATGTATTGTTTAGTTGTTCGGGTATGTTGAAAGGATGAATGAAAGAAGATTGACAGGAAAATTTTATGTTGCGAAAGATTGTAGTGCTGGTAGACCAGTAAGATCGGATCCGCACCTGGTGGCCGGGAACTCTCGCTTTTCTAGTCTCCATAACCCTGAGGTGACGAGTTTAGGGGAATCCGTCTCCCATGACTAAATGCCATTTAGTGGGCGAACTTGTTGTTCCAGCGTCCTTTTCTGGAGAAGAGGTGGGGTGGCTGGTTCACTCCAGGTATGCCTATGCGAATTTATACCTACAAGATTTGTTACAAACTAAAGAAAGGCGGTTAAGAGTACTCATAACCGACGAGCATGTATTCTCAGTTGTACGAATGTTGAGAAAAGGCAACAGAGATGTGACAGCGAGTGCTTAATACTTCGGTAATTAGATTGGTATGGTGTAAATATAAGTATTTTACGTTACATGGAAGGCGTCGACCAATGTTCATTGTAGACATGATGTTGCAGATATTTTGTCAGGGAGAATTAAAAGTAATCGTATATACATTAAAACATGAGAGAGGATAGAACAGATAAAATACATTTTGATTGAGGTTTTCTTTGCCTATCAGGTAAACAACGACCGACATAAGCAGTGTGTAGTCGACCTTTCCATTATCTCATCTTTTAGTACATTTGATAATTGCGATCGCAGCTCGAACATTGCATTCCATTCTAACCAATTAAAGACGGACTATTCGGAGCTCCAAGACTTTGTTTACGTTTACAGTCTGAGCGTAAATCAAAGACCAACAAAACGGCATAAGTCTTAATCTCGACCGAGGCAGGATACTAAGCTGGCGGATACAAACTTATTTTGAAGGAGGCTTAAGAAGTTATAGACGTGCCATAATAAAACGTATCAAACTTAAGTCGGGTATCTGAAAGTTGTCTATTTAACTAATGACATTACATTTTGAGCTCTTCTTTTGAGTTTTTTACTAATATAACAGTGACTGTTTGAGGTCTTGAGGCATTTATAGATCCACCAGGTCAACCACACCAGGTTAGAGTTGGTCATAGAAAGTATTTAGTCTCAACTTCTTTAAGAGTAACTAAGTTCAAGACCTGCGGTATCTTGAACATTGTCATTAACTAAGTCCATCGTGACTCAGGTCGTTTGAGTGGACTCTTCATAGTGTATACCGGGTTCATGGGCTCCACAAAGAGAATCGTCTATAGTAAGGGGTCTCAAGTGGTTAACAACTATTAAAAAATAGACTTTCAGACCACGTCACATCGGGTACCTTACCCTTACGTCCTATTATCAAAATCTGTATTTCTGCTGTATCAGACAGGCGCTCGTGTCTTTTGACCTTTTTGGAGAAGATCAAGATGACAATCACTACTATTACATCATAAACCGAACGACCTAATTACCAAGACATAAGAAACATTTGTGATGTTTAAAATTCACCCAAATTAGATAGCTAGACTACGAAATGTTTGGTTGATGGTAATGATTATTTCGTATCAACATTTTAATAATTACTATCATCATCATGTCCCTGCCCTTTTCCCACTTATGTGGAGTCGACACAGTATGACGTCCATACTGTATAGGTTTTGGCTACAGTTTCTTGCAGCCGGCCTGACATCAACCATTCTCGGGTAATACTATCACCATAATAAATTAAAATAATAATAATATATGTACTGAATATAATATATGTTTTGGTTGTAGTTAGTGCTAATTAATGCTCCATTTATCCATCCAAGCTGGGGGTTAAACTACGTTATGTAACGTGGAGCGAAGCTCTTGAAATATCTCCGTGTCGCTCATTAGAGCCTCTATAAACGTTGGCGCGCTATCATTCTACAATTTAATTAAATAACATATTTATAATTTAGGTAGATTTATTAGGAGTTAAGTAGAAAAACATCAATTATTATGTATTATTAGCTAGCTGTAACATAATAATTAGAGTTTATAATTTATTAGTTATCATAAGTTGGGACCGATAATCGTTAGTCCGTCAACGAATGTTGTATACTCCGGATAGTTTTTTGGACTAGAATACCTAGATATTACGTTACATTCGACCAAATAAAAACTAGTCCTGGTTGTCTGGTTGTCAAATTTTATTTTTTTAATTAGTGAGATAATTAGAAACAAACTCTTAAGGTGTTCGGTCAACAATAGCAACCTTCGATCGAAAATAGTTGCTATTGTTGATCGAAGCTTAACAATATGCACGTTAAAAGAACTATTCATCAATTTACTAACATATAACTATGAGTTTAAAAGTTGAATTTGTATAAGTAAATAGATTGAATATAAAAGTAATAATATACTTTAGTCAAGTACGAGTTTAAAGTCTAAATCACTTTAAACATTGTTATATACTATGTCAAAACTCCTACGAAATTCTTCACTTGTAGAAATCAATATATTATAAATTTTATAACTTATTATTGATTTAATTAATAATAGTATTGCTTTAAATAAATTATATTTATAAAATGTTGAACTTTTAATTCTTTGTCGATTTTTTTCTTAAACAAATTTTGATTAACGTTTAGTAGCTGCTATAAAAAGTAAAGTATTCGGTTCAATCGAGTTGAACTCTGTTTACAGCAGAAGTTAATCTAAATTAACATTCGCCGAACACTGTAAATCTAGCGCCCCAATTTATCTTTGACTTCGCTTTCCAAAGAAATGTTTTAGCAAAATAGCGAAGTTGTCGAGTTGTTTGCTTTTCGAAATTAACTTCTAAAACTTTTACCATTCATTTTCTTTGAGATTTCATCATTCAAAAATAATCCTATCGATATTATATAAGAAATTTAAATATAATAACTTTTATTTAGTTGTACAGGAACCACGAACTCCCATTGAATCAGAGAATGTATCTTTATGCAAGGACTTAAACATTTAATATTTAAATTTATGTTCCTTATGTGATTACACCAACTTATCAAAAGAACTTCTCGTAATTGCTATTAATGCTTATTAATGTACTAACATTATATTTTTAAACGCAGAATCCTTTGAGAAATTAATCAGATCTAGTAATATTTTGGTTCTTGTTGCACGAGTTCTTGCCAATTTTATATTCATTTCTACTATTTGTACTATTATAGTTATTTTTAATTTTAAAGAAATCATTGATCGGATGACAATTATTGATATGTTTGTTATCAGTTTAAATTAAATTGGCTTCTTTCCAATAAGCAACTTTAACTAATCATAGACTAAAATTGTTACAGATTATTTTAATTATGTTGTTGTTTATGAGTTATTCATAGATAAATAAATCTAGGAAAAATAGGTTTGTCCAAATAGACCAAGATCTATTATGTAAATCTAAGTTGAAACGTTTAGTAAGTACGAATAATAACAAAATAGGACTGTAAACAGTGTCATAGAAAACAACCTGATCAAACAAAATAGTGAGCAACCCTCAGGGGATGAAAATGAGATAACAAGTAACAGTTAATTAAAAACCTAGAAAACTTGACTGAATGTATGATTATCATCTTTCATTATATTATTACCTATGACAGGTGTCTATGCTAAAAAGAAGGGAACATAGCTACATACATACATCATCATCTCCCTGCCCTTTCCCGCTTTATATGAGGTCGGTATAACAGGTTTTCGACCTCCACGTTGATCTGTCATCCGTCATTTCAGTCGTCACCTTCTTAATTATGTAACGTTTCACGCAATCCATCCATCTTTTCTTAGGTGCTACTTTCAGGCTTCGTCTAATATACTCGTTTCGTACCTTACTCCACACATCCATCTAAACTCTTAAATGCGTCTTCTTTCTCTTAATACGTCTTAAACACGTGCGAAAAAACTACCCTTCATCTATGTCAGCCGGATAAAAAATTTACTGTGTATTCGGTAGTAACAAAAAACGATTTGTAAAATACGGAAAAAGAAGCTACTTAAGTTAGAGACAACTCGGTTGGACCAGGTTTCAGATGTCAGTCAAACGTAATTTTTTTCATAAAAAAGAAGAAACTGACTGATTGATATATGAACGCAGAGACCAAACTACAGGGAATAGAGGCTTAAAATTTCGCACAGATATTTCTGTTATTACTTATGCGAGCACTAAGAAAGGATTTTTCTCCATTCAGCCCCTCATTAAAGGTCTAAAATAAGAGATAGTTTGTATGGAGAAATAATTCTTTTCCAATGTAAATGGACCTCAAATCTATATAATCAATCTTATAACATAGAGTTCAGCTTAGAGTGGAAATCGCTTAAATTAAATTGAGGTGACACCGCGGGGCTCAGCTTGTACTGTATAAAAATATCAGATTTCATCTTAATTAAAAGCCAGTATTTCGCGGCGATCAAAAGCATACTTTGGAAACAACTGCTTGCAACATTTTAATAAAACTATCTTCTTTTGTAATTTAACATGGATGACGTGCATCCGCTACTACTACTGTTATACGACCTACTAGCGAAGTGATATGAGTATCTTTTGCAATAATGTCTATTTAAACTGTTCTATGGAAATGTCTAAAATTATTCACAAAGCACTGACTCTTGCGAGTATTTAACGGAGATGTTACTTAACAAGCTCACCAGCAAAGCTAACTTCGTCTAAGTAACCAGCCGGCTTCACTCGTAGAGCGTTTCATTAAAGTTTCTTTCGAGATCTGATTAACTCTTTTAAGCGTCTGAACTTTGCTGCTTCTCTCCGTTGATTTCATTTTAATGAATTATTTTGGCCTGTATTCTGTTGTACGCAGAATATAGACCAGAAGATCTTCCAGTCATAGATATCAATCCTTAGATAATAAGGTTTATATGATAAAAACAAAAGTATTATAATCAAAAAGTAATAACCATTGTAAAATTCATCCTTGATTGTTATTGAAATGTTAAAGACAAACTCAAGAATTTCATTGTTTCAACAATTTAATTCATTGTCAAAAGTATAGATATGAAAATACTTATGGTATGTGGAAATGTTTATAGTTAAATGAATGATATTAGAATAGAAACAAAAACAATTGAGCAATAGCTTCAATATGTACGCTAGCCTTGTAGAGACGGAGAAGAAGCGAGCCTATCTTTTCCTTAAAGGCCGGCAACACATCTTTTTTTTATGGTAGAAGGTGGCAAACGAACAAGCGGATCACCTCATGATAAGTGAGTGCTATCTATAGACATCCGCAACAAGCAGATGTGTTGCCTACATTTAATGGACAGAGGAGGGCAAAGACAGGAAAACAGACATTTCCTTTTCCTCGTTAACTCTCTTCCCTGTCCAATCCTCTTCTCTTTCACATCCTATCCTTATGATGAAAGGGTGGGAAGGGGAAGAGGACTGAAATTAGGCCTCCGGCACCTCACTCATCAGACGAAATGCAGAGTACTTCTACTTCACGCCTGTTTTCTGTGAGGTCGTGGTATTTCACCGGTTGAGCCGGCCCAGTCGTGCAACAGATTTTGTTGTTGCGGGCTCTACCACTGTTCATCTGCAGTTCCTCTGGTGTTGCAGGTGTCCATTGGCGACTTTGATGTGTTCCCGCCGCTCGTTTGCCCCTTCTCTTATAAAAAAAAAGATGTAAGAAAAAAAATGCGCATAAAACTGAGAGCTCTTTCTCTCTCTCAAAGTTTATATGACTGAGGAATAGTGTATTAAATAAAAGCGTAACTCAAGTACACTAATATGTTCAGTAAACAATGAATCAAGTAAAGTTAGAATTAGGTCAAGCTGCTGACAAATTTCGACAATTTCAACTAGATATTTCCCAGAAAGACGAGGTCAAAGATTAACTAAGTCTCAGGATTTCCGTCTCAGAGCTATTGCTGTATTTATTCAAGATGCAAGCGAAGAGATATCTAAATTTGCTAAGTAGCATTGCAAACCGGGAATTATACATAAAATAAATGAATATCGACCTATCATTCAATGTGGAACTTTTTTGATTGTGGCTACATAGTTTCACGCTTCAGCCTTGCAGGACCCCATTAAAAGCATACTATCTTAGCGGCTTTCTAAAAGATAATCAGAAAACTTCTTCGGTATAAGTGGATGTTTTCGTTAGCAGTGATCATTTAACACCATTGCTTCTTTTACCGTTAGATTAGGTGTTACATGAACACAAAATCATTATTTAAATGTATTTTAAACATTAACCCTCAGTAACAAGATCATTTTAAATGGTTCACTACAACTAAAGCAAATTAACTACACCACAATTTAACTATGAAGCTAGCTTTCGTTTAAAAGCATTGTATTCGACCGCAAAGAGGAATATAAATTAGGTTTTCGGATTTGCTGCTCGACAGTCACGTAATTTAGATTAACCCGAATTGCAATTGACACAGGAAAGTTTGCGTTTGGACAGCTAGAGAGTTCCGTACACACGTCCGTATACCCCGTAAGCTCTATCCTAAACTAGAAATTAAGTAAATCTACTAGTATCACGCTTTTAATAAACAAGCTGGGCAATACCGATTCGTTTAGAAGTAAAATCGTATACGTACACATAACTTGTTTTTTGATATATTACTTTCGATTTAATCTAAACTTAATTATAAATGAAACTTATATTTATTTTCAAGTAAGGGTTTAAGTCTGTCTACTTCTGTTTTTCAAGGTTATCTCCATTCAATATACTCACAAAGATTTATATTATAAACGAGGTGCGTCATAAAAACATCTCAATTTCAATGTCACAAATTCTTAGGTGTTATATTATATTGTTTTGTGCTATTCAATGTCAATGCTTTTTAAACATATCCACAATGTCTCTACAAATGTAGAGAATGGGCTATAAGCTATGGTCCGTCGTAAAGTAAAACACGTTGTGAAGCTTTACGTCTCACTAACGACTTCCAATGTAATTTTGTACGCTTGTTAATAGGTTCATCTTAATGCTCAAAACGGGAAAGAGCTCAATAAGAAATAAATTATAATTGGAGAATGACGTTGTAATTCCTGTCAATAGAGTTAGAGTTACTGTTAATTTTTTATACCGAGGATGTACAAACTTACTTCGTTGCTATTATAAACTAAAGTATAGGCAGAGTATTATAAAAGTTGGAGTTTAACATTTAGCATTGGGCTTCATAATGAAACAGAGATGTTTTCCAAAACACCGAAGTTGATGTGTAGCTTTATACACCTTTGCTACTTGATATCTTTCAAAGCTACCGTGATCTACATTTCATATTCTTTCATATTCGGGGACAAGTTTTATTTATAATAGAGAGACTTTTAGGTTTTATAAAATGACGAAAGTCAGATCCTCGCTGCCTGTAAACGTTGCTCTTTACCGTTGTATCAGAGTGTACACGCGGACGAAGTGAAACTTCTTTGGTTATATTTTAAATTAATCATCTAAATATAAGAACCACATTTATTATTTAAACTGTATTTAAAAAAAATACTTATGATTTTATTCAAGCCAAGATTTAAACTGACTCACCGACTTCCAATCACCCAATCACCAAATCACCCAATTACTCAATCATCCAATCACCGACTCACCCACTCACCCAGTCCACCCACTGACACACTCTTCCACTCTCCAACTCCCACTTACCCGCTCCCTTACTCACCCACTCACCCCAAAAATAAGCATTGTGCTTGAAAATAACATTCAAAATTGAATACAAGTAAAAATTGTGTAACGCGTAACGTAACGTGTAATACAAAATTTCCCTACAGTGCCGTAAGAAGTTTTACTTCAAAAATCTCTTACAATAACTTGCTTATTGTAAATAGTAGGTTTACAAATGAGTTTTTCTCTAATGAAAAAATCCTCCATGAACTTTCGACCTTAGTATTTATCGTTCCGTTTTAGAAAAGCAATACCGAGATAAATTATAGTCTCTTCAGCCGTAATTTTACCGATAGGAATGACAAAATTGATTGCTAACATTGAAGTTACGAGCCGCGTCTAGACACGTTCGCAATTTGTCAACGCTCCGTCTGGAAATAGTTTGAGGACCTCGTTATAAAACATTTTTACTGTGTGTGTTTTCTAGGGAAGCGTTGAAAACGTATGTTTTGTGTTAGAAAATGGCTGGATGTACAACAAAACAGTGTTGTTTCTTAATTTTAAACATCATTTGTTTACAATCTTGTTATAATTAATACTTTTAAAGAAATTTTATTTATGGATACGTATAATTATGTATATATCGATTTGTAGACACGTTATGTCAAGTACGATTCGTATTAAATAAAGCTGGATGCTTACTAGGTATATGCATAAGTCGGTACCTTTCTAGGTAAAGAAAATAAGTTCAGAATTCACGCTAGTACATTGCGCTAGTACGATAAACCAAACAATTAATGTTATAAATAATTAATATGAAAATTTACGTCCAACTATAGCGGCTAATCCAGTGAAAACCGATATAGCTTTTTTCTCAAATTTTATTTTATTTACGCAACAACCACCATCATAGATTCTCCTCACACATGTTTATAATTAATGTTTTAAATATTATATAAGTTGGAAAAAAACACCAGAGCTGTACTGATGATTTAATTTCTGATTCAGTGTAAAACTCAGGGCCGGACACTTACAGTATTCTGCCAGCTTTGCTGCGCGCTCGTTAACAACGTTAACGCGAAGTGGCCGCTGTCAGCACCACAAAAAAGTATTAACCGCTTAATTAACTCGGCGACAATTGTAAATGTCCCACCAATTAGTGGCGCCACCGGGCGAAATGTAAAATTAGATTGCACGAGTTTTCTCGCTTTCATTAGCTTACGTTTTGAAATGAATAAAAAATGAGATTTAAAGACATGTTTACCCTAAGGGCGTGGTCGCAACTACCTAAATCGACATCTTTATATGCACAACACAACAAGGCCGAAAGGTGAGGTTAATTAGAAAAGTTTAAACAGTTGTTGTTCGCCTAATTTTAACTAAATGTACATTCACACTCCCATTAAACAGGGTAGGTTATACGTTAAATGTTGTGAATCTAAAGTGACTTCATTATTTAAACCATAAATATTTTATAAACTATTTATTACGTTCTAAGAGGACAATAAAACAGGATCAGGAGAATTAGAAACACATCATCCATCTCAATAAATCTAAATTTATTAATTTGATGAGATATGTGTCGTAAGGGCATAGAAATTTATGTACCTCCAGAAACACGCGTGTCTACGCCCGACCTGCATAATGACAGGTGCGGGGAGCCCGAGGAGCGCGGGGTAAATGGACGGCCGCTGACGCCACACAAAATAGACAATCTCGACCGACACCCTCCGTTATTACTTTGATTTCAAACATCGTTAAAAAATATAAAATAATTGTTGAAGCATTAATCAAAAAATATAATGAAAAGTTTGTTTGTTTAATAAAAATATAACTGATCGCTGTCTGTACATGAAAGATATTTGAGAAAAACTATTATTGGGGGCCTTAATAAACGCAATACAATCCAAAATAATAATTATTAGAATTTCTGTCTGTTTGTCTTTGCGTTTGTTACCGCTAATCTCAGAAACGGCTTAACCGATTTGGGTGCGGTTTTCAATAATCTAGTGTGGTAAGCTTCATTTAACATTTAGTGTTTGTTGTATCTCAATCGGTTTATAAACAAAAGAGTTATATCATTTCGTATAAGTATACTTGCAGGGCGGTTGAAACCGCGGGGCACAGCTAGTGTATAATAAGTTACTTAAAAAAATAATCTGTAAGTGTTTAACTTAGTATCCGAGTTTGTATAAAAAATTATTAATTATCATGCCACAAATTTAAGCTACACACCTTATATACACAAGGTTACAAGATTTTTAGGTTCCATTAGGATTTTTCATTTTAGATAAGCCTTAATAAAATTACCATACATGCATTAGACACATTAAGCTTATGTTTAAACTACATATTCAAGAGTGCAATAATCATGCATACGCATCATGCATTAACCTGATTACGACTTTGTGGCAATGTGTTTAGGGTTGACATTCGTTTGCGAAGCGACTAAAGCCCATGTAAATGTAGAGAACGTAGTAAATTGCAGGGAACATGAATCTTCAAAGCACTTACGATGTGCGAAGTGTTGCAATATACTAACGTATAGTGTTAGGATCAAACATGGGGTTTGTGCAACTTTTTTTTATTTTTAAAAGCTATATTGCTAAGGAGAAATAATGAAAAACACTTGCTGCAGATCGCACACTCGACATATGAATCTGATGTTGACAACACCTGCATAAAACCAACACACACACAGACATAATTCTGAGAGTAGGCAGAGATTGCGAATATCCATTTTGGCGTTCAAGTCACACTCCTCTAAATGATTTTTTTTTCTTTTCAATACAAATACTAGTTATCCG
>JWHW01029350.1:148337-161242 GCA_000931545.1 Papilio glaucus | reverse complement strand
AAGATATTTGAGAAAAACTATTATTGGGGGCCTTAATAAACGCAATAAAACCCAAAACAATAATTGTTAGAATTTCTGTCTGTTTGTCTTTGCGTTTGTTACCACTAATCTCAGAAACGGCTTAACCGATTTGGGTGCGGTTTTCACTAATGTATTGTGGTAAGCTTCATTTAACATTTAGTGTTTGTTGTATCTCAATCGGTTTATAAACAAAAGAGTTATATCATTTCGTAAGTATACTTGCAGGGCGGGTGAAACCGCGGGGCACAGCTAGTGTATAATAAGTTACTTAAAAAAATATCCGTAAGTGTTTAACTTAGTATCCGAGTTTGTATAAAAAAAGAATCAAATATCATGCCACAAATTTTACACACCTTATATACACAAGGTCATAAGATTTTTAGGTTCCATTAGGATTTTTCATTTTAGATAAGCCTTAATAAAATTACCATACTTGCATTAGACACATTAAGGTTATGTTTAAACTACATATTCAAGAGTGCAATAATCATGCATACGACATTACCCTGATTACGACTTTCTTGCAATGTGTTTAGGGTTGACATTCGTTTGCGAAGCGACTAAAGCCCATGTAAATGTAGAGAACGTAGTAAATTGCAGGGAACATGAATCTTCAAAGCACTTACGATGTGCGAAGTGTTGCAATATACTAACATATAGTGTTAGGATCAAACATGGGGTTTGTGCAACTTTTTTTTATTTTTAAAAGCTATATTGCTAAGGAGAAATAATGAAAAACACTTGCTGCTTTTAGCACACTCGACATATGAATCTGATGTTGACTACACCTGCATAAAACCAACACACACACAGACATAATTCAGAGCTAGGCAGAGATTGCGATTTCCATTTTAGCGGTCATGTCACACTCCTCTAAATGTTTTTTTTTTCTTTTCAATACAAATACTAGTTATCCGTGGATCTCGCAAGAGCTATGTAATAATGTAATTTTAATATAAATTTTATTTTTAACTGGGTTTAGTTTGGTAAGGAAAGTTCGAAAATTATCGCACACATTTTCTATAGAATAATAAATAATATTAAATCAGCTTTTTTGGTATGCTTCCTCACTGCAGGGGCACAGGCCTCCTCTGCGAGAGAGAGGGAAGGTTTCTATATAGTATTTCCATGTAAATGGATGTTCAATAATTAATCCCAGGTAAGTATGGCAGGAGACCGATCTTTATGGCGATCAATGGGGGAGGCCTATATCCGGCAGTGGACGAATAACAGCTAAAAGGACGTTGTTGTTGAAGGCAGGAGTGATAGTAATGAGTTCGATTTACGCAAATAAGTTTTTAGCGTTGAATTTTACTCTAATATCATGGGCACACATGTTCATAATTGAGAAATCTTTTTGCAAATGTCCCACAGCGATATCTAGGCTTCTGGTACGACAACATAAATATATTGGTATTAGGAGCAACCCTTTATAACATTGTCTAACCCATTTATGTAAGCGAGGTAATGCATCGGATCCGTAACTGAACCCTGTGCCGTTCCTTCGTGAGTTTTATCACTGATAATATGACCTATATTTATAGGGCAACTCCGATCTTGGAGCTACGCCTCGCAGCATTCAAGTAGTGGTCCCCTTATTTCTGTATAACCCAGCTTTTTCAGAAGGATATAATGCTGAAGTGTGATGAAAACTTCGCTGAAATCAATGAAGAGGAGTAGCACGTGATTGAAAACGTAACCTTTTGCAACAACAACTTAATAGGCAAAAGTAATGATTTTTAAGAAGTTTCACTTCTCGAAAGTGATAACACATTCTGTACACGATATTGAACATTTAATTAAGCTACCGAAAGAAAATTACAAATATAATGTACGTATGTGCGACGCTTTATAATTATGCCGTAGGAAACCTTGGGCTTAATTAGAGCGAAATCTAAAACTTCCTACGCTCATTAAAACTGGTTGTTTCTTTTGAACATGCAACATCGTTAGAAGCAACCTCGCCGGCTAATTGTTGATTTCACTCGCCCTTTCTTTGAATGCAAATTTCCACGTTAAAATTCAGTAGACATTTATCTTTAATTACTTTGTTTATCTTCTTATAATTATACTGAGTATGATAAAAGAAAATTATAATATTTTGACAATTTATAGTTAATAAAATTGTAAAATTAGTATGTTTTATAATGCACTTCAGTGTCTTTTTTCAGTCTCTGTTAACTCGGAGTCATTAAAAATGTAACAATAATTTAGATAGTTTAGACAGTTTGTAAAATTCCTACGTTTCACTAAAGATAACTCATACAGTCGCAACAAATTACACATAAAGATAGTTGACATTACGAGAAAAAATATACAAAAATGTTATATGTATCAGGAACGATGATAACGATCTTACACAAAGGCATCAAACAAAATAAAATTCTACTACCAAGATAAGGAGAATGTAGTAGAATGTATGAACATATTTCACCTTCCTTTAATATATTTCAATGTGCAGCAGAACTAATCACCAGCGCCCGTTGCATTCGCCTTATTTCAAATGGAATGTTCAACAATTTAAACCCAACGTATCAAAATCGACCTTAAGTACTAAGGGAAATGGTTCAAATTCGATTAATGTACGTCATAGAAAGGATTAACGTATAAAGGTGCTAACCGTAAGCGTTGCATACGATGCGCATATTCCCCTTTGCATGGCTGCATGTTTACACAACACACGAATTTAGATTGCCGTATTATAATAATATGGAAATTATTTCAACTAAGCCGCATACATTATATGCAAAGAAATTTAAATATATTTCTTCCTTTTATGTATTTCTACTCCAGTATTTTTATGAATTACATTAATAAAACTAATATAAGTGTTAAAGAAACATTAAAAGCAATTATCGGAAGCAAATTATAGCTTAATCAGTAAGGATAAACGTTAAAAAATGTAACATTAAATGTATCAAGGTAAATCACTAAGATACTTGTTATGTATGAGTCAAATTGTAAAAATGAAATTTCTTTCTCAACTACATTTATGTATTATCTAATTAAAAGTATTTGCATAGTTATTACTTCTAACGAAGCAATTAATTCTTAAGAAAGAGATGAAAGTAACTTATCACACAATGTACCCTAATGGAGCTATGTTTAAGACAGGTACTTTGGCCACTACTGAAACTGGTTCTATTTCTATTTTAATAGGTTTCGGTGTCCAATAAAAATCGCAATATCCATGCAAATTTTCGTCCGCCATATTAGTGTCTTAATTACATGAATACTAACCAAAAACTACTCTAGTGTTTGCAAAATTCTCACATGTATTCGAATTGTGAACATTTTTATTTAGTTATTTATTTCAAAACAAGCTAGTCTTGACTAGATGAGTATATTTGAAGGTTTTCTGACTTGTGTTTAAGTGTTAAACATGGATATCTCATTTTTTAAGAGTTTTACATACTTTGTAACTCATACAATAGGACTACAATGGAACTTTTTATAGGAGCCTGCCTACACCCCTTGGAATTTTCTATAAATCTATAGAAATTTGCGGAACGACAAAAGTTTGGTTTTATTACGAAGTTGACTCTTTTTTTCTTTCCATTCTTTTCTCATATCTTTAGTATTCATTCCTGTCTCAATTTTGTAAACTCTATGTAGCAATGATCACGTAAATGGATCGCTAGGTTGTTCATCTTAAAAAAAATATTGAATGGTTACATATTTGCTTGTATTATTATTATTTTTTTGTTTTAGTATGCTAACTAAAATCTTCAACTAATTGGTTTTAAGGATTTCAAAACTCATAAATTGATTCGACGATCTCTTCCGTTCATTTCTCTGGAGACCGTAATCGGCTTTGACCATTGAAAGTTTAGAAAAATGTCCACGGACTTACTAATGACATCTTAAAATTACTTCGTTTCTACATTCTGTGAAATAAGTTACAGTTTTTTTAATTATTAAATTATCTGGATTGGATTTAAATCAACCATCATCTAACCTCACTCATAGAGAAGTATGTCGTGGAACTTTGCTAGCTTCGGACCTACGCATTGTTGCCATAGCTAAAACTTATTCTAGCTTTGCCACTGTTATAAATTCTACTACAGAACTAACTGAATTCTTATAACATTTCAAATTTACATTATCCAGAAACGAAACTAACTAATAACAATGGTAACCACTGACTCTGTCGTTGACCGCTCTCTGCCGACTCTACCAATTCGGTACATAGTTAAATTAATAATTAATGAACGATGTAAATCGTTTCGTATCACGAACGCTTAAGCTGCACAAAGCGATCGTTAATCTGGAATGTCCGCGCCGGATGAATAGTGGTCGTGCTTTGGTTTTACTGAGTAATTTTCAGCTTTAAACATAATCCACTTTACGATGGTAACACTGTAATAACTGCTTTTAATGCCGATACTAAAGCGCTTTTGTGGCTACATGTCAACGACCACGCCACTATAATATGAGATAATGTTTAAATTATTATTTATGATATTTATAAAACTATATTACTGTGAGCACTATAAGACGGTTCAAGGTCGCATAGGGCAACGGAGAGGGCAATACTCGGAGTTTCTCTGAGAGATCACACCGTAAATTATTTGATTCACAGTAGAAACAAAGCAAAGGACATTGCCAAAGAATTGCTTTAAAACTTAAGTGGCAATAAAACCGACATTGCTTGTAGAATAGATTGCCAATAGAGTCAAAAGGACCTGGAACTTGTACCCTTGTCCCATTCCGATACGATACGACATATAATTGATGTAAAAGTACAGATATTTTTATTTCTGTGTTTCGTCCGATATCAGGGTGCTGTACATACTTCCTACCTAAGATACTAACGTCGAAGGGGACCTGGTTGGTTTTATCTTTCTAACTAGTCGAAAGTTATCATAGATCAATTTAAAACGTATTGCAGAATATTTACAACTCATTACCCGAAATTTATCCTTCAAACCAAACACTAATAAACAACATACCAGAACCACATTTCTTGTTTCTACGTGAACAAGAACTACGTGTAATCAACAAAGTATTTAGTGCTGTATTTTGTACAGTTGTGAACAAAAGATAAATAGACGACTCGAAAAGAAATATAAAATTTAAAAGTACAGTCGCGCCCATCAACGCAATGCCATTAGAATGTCACAAAAACAAGGGTCCCCGCAACAAGGAAAAGTTCACTCCGGCATGTTTTAAAAGGTCATTAGGTATACGAAAAACCGAAAGGCCGGTCTAATTTGGAATGTTAAAGTTGTTGAGCCTTTGATTTTAATGAAACGTTTGAGTATTTGAAGCTATAAGAAGAGTTTTAAATACTAACTTGCGGAGTTGGACGTCCTTCACTGAGTCTGGTTCGTCCACGCTGGAATTTTATATACAAGCGTTCGACAGTTCACAGGCATCAGATTTCACATATGTACATCCATCGAGAACTTGTCAAAGAAACACAAAATTATATTTCTGTATAACTTTTCACCGAAGGGCAAGATGAGGAATTATATTGAAGTCTGTTTAAATCCTTTAAGCTATAACTTCACAGAATTCCAAAGTTAATTAAATTTTAATGAACTCCCTGTATCCTGGTAAAGGAATGGGGAAAAAGATGAAAGTTTTCAGTTTACATTTTCAATCATAATTCTAAAGGGATATTTTAATCTTATAATATTATACGAGCAATTTTTGTTTATATATATCTCAGAAACTTCTACAAACGGTGTAATTTTGTATTTACATAAGGCTTTGATTGTCAAATTAATAAATCGGCACCTATTTAGATTTATCTTAATTTAATTACCCAAAAAAAATACAAAACAAATTTGTAGAGTACACAACTTTTGTTGTTGATTAATGAAAACTTACAGGTACCTTTAAATTCTGTAAGATGGCGTTGTATCACATTATTCGTCCTTTCATGATATTACTAAATTTGGCTAGTTATAAATCTAAAAACCTACTTAATGAATTCGGTTGGCCCAAAATGTTTTAATACGTTTTTTTCTTTTATACAGGAAAAAATGGCAAGCGGGCAAGCGGTCCACCTGAGACTGAGTGACCGCTGTATGTTGTTGCTCAAATGTTATAACATCAGCTTTGTTTTCTCTTACCTTTTTTGTTGCTCCTTTTCTAGTATCCTTCCAAATGGATTTTTGGCAAGGTTTACACATTTCATTCGCTTTTTACACAAATTGGGTTAACCCTACATTTGTTGCTGACACAGGGCTCTTCATGTATTGATCTGATCTATTCCTATGACTTAAAAGAGCCCTTAGCTTCGTGACGCGTTGCCAATATATCGAAGATAAGAAGCACTTAGATAAACTTTTTCTAGAATAAGAAAACTGATGAAATTATGAAAACTTTCGTGAGACATTACTAACAAACTTTTTATAAAATGGCTTTACTCACGTTTGCGTTTTTTCTCGGTATCTAATTATTAGAATTAATCCTACTCACCCTAAAGAAGGACCACCGACAGGTCCGAAACTTGTCGGTACAAAATTCCAAGAAAATACGCGAACGTGAGTAAGGCCGTTTTAGAAACCGAAAACTGGAAATAAAAAAATAAGCGTGCGTACATCCGTCCTTTACACTATACCTTTATCTTAAATCTTTTAACTTTTTTACTAATTAGTATTTGAAAATGTCAATATTTAAACACTTCAGAACTTCCACAGGTTACATGAAGTGTTAGCTATATAGCTAAATAAGCTAACTTGGAGCAATAAATGGCCAGAAGTAACTTTATGTCCGGACAGTTTCTGTGAACCGGATAACCGCATACATTCCGTGTTCGTTGTTACTTTAACATAACCAAAAATACCAGTTGACTTAGCTTAGTAGGTAATCCATAAACTGATTTTCATTTTAGTTACAAATTCCATTCTAATATTAAAAGTGTCATTCCAAAGAGGATGTTTTGATTAAAATTTAAATAGGTAGGCGTTGGCTCTTGGGACACGTTGTATGAAGATTCTTTCTTACACAAGACAAATGTATAGTGAATGACATTGTTTTTAGGGTGTCACAGAAGAATTCGAACCGACCAGATTAGCGAAATACATGATCTAAATAATTAATTAAGATAAAAATAATATTTATCTTCTATATTATGTAGATTTCAAAGTTTAAAAATATTCAATAAGTTATGAGCAAATAAGTTACGGTTTGCAATCAGAGGAATAAGTCACAATTAAGTTAACTCGGCCACATTTGCAAAATGTTAACCTAATTACATTTGCTACCATGCGGGCAGTAATAAACGAAACTAAATTGCGGTTTAGTTGTTTTGTTACTAACATGAACGTACTAAATATACATAATTAGTATAGTATTCATAAAATACGAACTTAAAATTGCAGAGAGCTCATAAGTAATATTAACATAAATAAAAATCAACATAAATATAAATATACCCAAATTTGAGACCCTGTCAAATTCTTGATTAGTGAAACGCAGAAGTTATTTTATAAAAAGCTAGATGGCGCTTATTTCTTTTTAAAAAAATCACATTTACAAGTCGGCATATGTTTTAGATTCTTATAGAGCAGTTTAGAGTTTATTTAAAGGCTCTTCGGATCCCCTTGACCGTAATTTAAACTTTTCATACTTAAATGACCTCTCGGTATTTGAGTGGTCCGTAAGCTTTTAAAACATGTTCGAATGACCTTTTCCTTGTTTTCGAGGGCCCTTGTTGTCGTGATATGCTGATGCCATTGTGTGATATGCGACCCAGTTCTTTAAAGTTGACTTGAAACGTTTTTCTTCTTTGTTTTCAACAAACTTGGACCTTGGAATACACAATAAGAAAAGTATAAATTTGTTAAAAAGATTTTTATTATACTTCTTTGTATTTGAATTAAACTTATAAAGAATCATTTACATATTTGTTTACATTATTTGTTGATTCGTATATTGCTTAGTTGTAATGGGACCACTTTATCAAAGCTTTTAATTGCTTAAATAATAATAAGTATACAGTTTAAGTATTAAAAGTGCCACTAAAACTTACAAAGACATTTCCGCTTTTCCGTTAAGCATGCCGCGTACTTGCGCTACGCATTCGTGAACCTCTTGAATGTGAAATTGCGGTCGCAATGTCTCCGCGAGAAGGTATTGTTCTATATATCACTGGAAGATGTTTGCTGAAGATTTATTTCACTTTGGGGTCGTTTTAGTTGCGTGCATTTAACTTAATTCCCTTTGCCTGTACATAACATCATGTTATGTAATCAAGCACTAGTTTGACATAAGCCTATTTACTTTAAGATACCACGTTGTAATAGTAAAATCGTATAGCGACCCCTCAGGTCAGATTTATAAAAACATTTTAGGGAAAAAGTGTTGACTGAAAACCAACTCAACACGGGAACTTGATGTCGTGTCAGCAACAGCTGACTCACCACCTTTTGCAAGTTTAATTATTGACATAAGTAACATAATTTTTCATATAATGTAGATTTTTGGACATTGGCATTTTTTCCAATCCTCTGGCTTACGCTCAGAGGTGCGTTGATAGCAGTGATCTCGCCTCAAAGAGAAATAACAGATACAACCTTAATTATAATGAAACCTAAGAAGCTAAAAATATTTTCTTAATTATGTATGGCCGTTCACTTTGCTCTCTTCTTTCACGGTTGACCGATGGGACCCAAAGGTCCTAGAGCCTAGACCTCCAACATAATGGACCAATAACGTAGTCAAGGTCGCGGAAGAGAGAGGAAATTATAAATTAGTAAGATTCACAATAATAAATACCCAGAGAAATCTGATCTTAAACCTAGGAACATTAACCAGTTTAAAAAAGTCTGTACGTCTTTATTATTGAGGCAATAGTTAACCAAAAAGTTACTGTTTAAGATACAATAAAAGACTTTATTATATTTTGATATACATTACTGTATACGACAACTCCTTTTAAACGCAAAGCATGAAATGCTATGTAAATTGCAAACATGCAAATGGAAATAGCAGAAATAGACGACAATGATAAAAAACCGTTTCTTTTGTTCAAATTTCTTTTGTATCTTTAACCGTGAAATAATGCAACTGGCGTATCATAATTTATATTAAAATTCTCATTGTTTATGGAATTAAATTTGGTCCGTATTTTAGTCGCTTCCAAATATCACTTTCATTTCGTTCATTGTAAAGAACGTTGCGCGTCGTTTTTGTTTCTCCATAAATTTATATATTTTCTATGAAAATGTAAATTCAAGTTCACGTATAATGGAGATGCAGACAACTGAACTAATTTGTTCTGTTTACACAATATTCATTAAGTATAATGGAATAGAACGTATGAATTTATTAATATTACTTATGAGAGGGCAAAGCTCGTAGTCTCTGCGTGATCGCATCAGAACCAAAGTGACCGAGATTACCCGAAGAATTGTAAAAATTAAGTGGGAATGGAAATAGACCACCCACAAAGTCGACCGACGATCTGGTCATAGTAGCGGGAGTCAACTGGACGAGGGCAGGGGACCGAATTTTGTGGCGATCAATGGGAGAGGCCTACGTACAGCAGTGCACGACTGTCGGATGAAAATATCAATCAACAATTACTTTGTATATACTTTATTGTATAGAACGTTGTGATGATTGTTCTGATTACGTAAACTAAATGATCACAATTTTACAATTAGTTGAAGAAATTAATACTGTCTACAATTTTCTATTTGGGTTAGATAGATCTCCTGAGTTTAATACACTTTCTGTACCCGTAGTGTACGGCGGTTATTTCTTTCGGCAAATCTTATCTAATAAATTTTAAACGAATTGAATGGAAATATTTTCTCGAAGATCGTATAATCGAAAGAAATTGATTTTAATTTCTCGTAATTCAAAGCCATCGACTACGCGGAGGTCTGCTCCGCATTTTTCAACGATCCCGAGAGAAATAGGCTAAAGTGCCGGCCGAAAACGTGACAAACTTTTTATGTGTTTTATTTCTGAACCCATGAGAACGTTAGATATTGTTCCGCTTATAATGAATTATTGATTCGCTTACTGATCGAAAAGAAAAAAAGTAAGTATACAAGCTGAGCCCCGTGGTTTCACCCGCCATCCAATTTAATTTAACCAACAAATGTCCAGCTGAATCCGAATATGATGGATCATATAGACCTGAGGTCACTTTACATTGTCTATATAAACTTTCATCTCCTACTTTAGACCTTTAGGGGATTACATTAGAAAAACCCTTTCTTAGTTCTCATCCACGTAATATCTGTCTGTGTGTACTACACATTTTCTTATACTAGTTATCAACTAGTGGTCGAAATCCATTAATAATTCTAATTAGTCAAGCAGGATATAATTTTATTCAGGTATTTTTGTTTCGTTACGTTAAAGATGTATATTTTTTGTATGTTTGTAAGTAACTAATATTTAATATTTATTTCTTTTACCTCAGTTATCTGGCGTGAAGGATTGTCGACGACTATCGTAATTCATCATAATGAAAAGGGTGCTCAGAAATAATTCATGGACATTTACAATGTCGAGCTTCGCTGTTATGTTTTTGACTAAGGTAAAGATATAAAAATAAAATGTCGAGACTAGAGCCGACTATGATTTTTTGGTATGTATAAAAAGCTAAACTGGAACATGAAATACAATTTTAATATCGATAGAACGGCGCTAAACTCCACGTTGAATGTTTTCAGTTCGCATTCGGCTAATTTTATTTCAACTTTTTCCAGTGGTATGAGCAAAAAGTTGTCTTTCGCTTACTCCGTGCTTTAGTCTCCATTGAACACGAGCGAATTGTTTTGGGAATTTAATTAAAATCTTAATTAGAAGCTTATGAAATCTGACGAAAAATAATGTACTAATAGAATATGATAATAATTTAATAACAAATGTGAATAAAAAATAAACATTTAACAGGTAGTACAGCAGTGGTCGGTTGGAGCAAGGATGTCCCTCAACCTACCTAAGACAGCCTCGAAGTAGACCGGCTTTGGTGAGCGACGGAAGGCAACGCTTCATGGCGCGACACTATGGTATCCACTCCTCCCTTCGACATCCACTCCCCGCTACGAAAGAGATGTCATGTCATAACTTTTGATAAATTCGAATATTAACATTCGACGACTTGCTTATTCATATGCTTCTTTCCACTATAAAAACGTCATTTTAAAAATTTAAGACAATTTTTTTTTCCTACTGGAAATCGAACCATTCGTTACGAAACACCAGATACCACTGGGCCACTTTCATCATCGTCTGAGACACTAAAGCCACGAGTGGGCATGATCCTGGTTTAGTAAACTTCTCCATTTAAGTCTACTATTCGGGTACTTTACTAACTTTATTTAACAAGGCCAATCATACCATACCTGTAATAAATCGCTCCTATACTTATATAAAATATTAAGCTCCGATATTTCGGTATTCCAACGCATATTCTAAATAGCTCACAAGCTTTCGTGACGATGAGCGACATTCTATCATAAAGTGGATTATTTACAGACTGAAAATTACTATGTGAGAGCGCCGCGATATTCCTGCATCATCCAGGTAACAGCGTATACCCGTCCCCTTTATAAAGCTTACAGCGTCGCTCTAACGCTTAATACATGGTAATGTTTTTTAATGATATGGTGATGTTTCTCGTTTGCAGAATAAGTAGTCAATCCAATGCTTTAGAGGTACGTTTGAGTTTACAAGTAAACTTCAATTAAAACATAGAAAAACACAAATATAAATTTCAATATTCTTCTATGCTTTTAACAAGTTTAATGTAGATTAAATATTTATGTAGATTCCCTTGTTATTCTAAATACTTCTGTAGCTAATGTAACTGGGTATTGCACGCAGACTGTCGTTAATACCCATATTTTTCTGATCGACGGAGACAGTATATTAAATCAACGTTTACGAAGTTTTCTAGGGATGCAACCGAACTTTACAGCCAATTTTATTTGGCAAAATCAATATTGCCCGTTGATGACCTCATGGACGGTGCCAACGTTTGGCGTTTAAGTAATTCGACGACTCCGAAGAAGTATTAATTTGTTTTGTAGGATTTTGTTTTTAATAAAAAATTTTAACACTTTATTGTCATGGGTAGAGTATCTTATTGATTATTAAAATAATCAATTTCATGTTCTCTTTTTGAAATAAAATAAATTTCCTTTTTTGAAATAATTATTTTAGTAAAAGTATCACAAACATTCAGTTGATAATCATGGTTACGGACTTAGATTTGAATTAATACAAAAAATCCAAATGTTAATTTAAATTTATATCCGGGTAACTTCTACCCTATTTGACATTACAATGTCGATTTCAGAGTAAGAAGCAACGAAGCGAGAAGACGGGATAAGCGGGCGGGAAACTCGGAAGCGCAGAACGACTGCGTCTTTGTCGACAAAAATTACTTCACGCCGCGACAATTTCTTTAGGCAACGTGTACGCCTTCGCTTGATGTTATAAAGTCGATAAATTTAAATCTATATCATATATGCACATATTGAGATTTCAAGCACTATTTGCTTCAGCTAGCTTATAACGTCGCTTATTTCATAGGAGATTGATCTTTTTCGTACGCCGAATATATATTTTATCTAAATAACAGGAATATGTTTGTATTTTCGGAGAAGTAATTGCTAGTAACCTTATTGACGGTTCTTACAGCTTCCTGGAATATGTTTTACAACATAATCTAAACAAATAATAAATATGTAACTGATCCCTGTCTGTACATGGAAGATATTTGAGAAAAACTATTATTGGAGGCCTTCATAAACACAATAAACCCCAAAACATTTTTTTTTGTCTGTTTGTCTGTGCGTTTGTGCGCGCTAATCTCAGAAACGACTTAACTGATTTTCACTAATCAACCCAACCCAAAGAGCCATGGAACGGAGTATTCTGAATATAAGATTGAGACACAAGAAGCA
>JWHW01029350.1:112610-132023 GCA_000931545.1 Papilio glaucus | reverse complement strand
AGTAGTGTATGTCGAACCTTATTGACAAGACAATAAGAAAACAAAAGTTAATGATCGTGAGACCGTAAGCCTAATCTTCTCTCTCTTTCATTTTTCTATTATGAAAGGGACAGATGAATAGGGCAGATCAGTGTGAATTCTTTACTCTTCTCTTCTTTACTCTAAGTTACTCGTTAGTAACTGCGACTTAACTAACATTTGGATTAAGTTCATTAGTGTCTAGACCTTCGACATGTTACCTGATTAGAGATTTAATTGTCAGTTAGTTTATTTTCTTTTTTCTTTTTTGTACTAGACTTTAATTTTTTGGATTTTAAATGTTGGATTTTTTTTTAATTTTTGATTTAAAACATCACTTACTAAATTGTGTGTACAGTATTTAGTGAAAGACTGGGCTCATTATGAAGCCCATTATTATTTCTTACCTTCGTTCGGCATGATAATTCCTGAGTAATTCTCGATTCGTGTTAAACAGTACTCCGTAATGTCCCGAACAGCAGGTCACCTGAAATCGATATATCGTAAGTAAATTTCCTCTTTCTCTTTAAATATGTAAGTAGTATGGGATGGATTAAGTTTCACTTAGACCTTTTCGACCCGTACTAAATATTAATGAAGGGTCCAACAAAAACCACATCGTCCACAAAATATTTCGAATAGGTGTATTCTCCGAACGGTTTTATTTATTGGTATCGCAGGTATCACATTCCATAAAAAAATTAAATACTTTTAGGATTTTAGGTCGAAGATTTTTTTTTACGTTTACCTTTTTTATTGGTTTAAATTTATTTTTTACAATTTGATTTCTTCTATCAGTTCTTTTTTTTACCGAGTCATATTCAAATAGAATGAATTACGTGTTTTGAACTATTTTAATTCTTATAGCGGACTGTAAGTACTTTCTTGCTACAAAACCTCCTTGTTTCAGACTTATTTCTTTACTTTTTTATAGAAGTCAAACTAGCAAGGGGCCGCTTTCCTCCGGATTGAATATAACGTGCTTACTAAATCATAGCTTAGGTATGTCAAATAATTTCAAACTTATAACATAAATAATTTATCATAATAGAAATTAAATGAAAGTAATTTATTTAATGAATATAGCCCTTTTCATAATGACAAAAGTAAACTGTTTTATAAAAATGTTCATTATTGAAATAAAGATGTCTAAATAAAATACCCAAATAGGTAACGCTGGCGTTTTAAGTCTTGACCCAGGATGTTGTTTAGTGAGATGACTGGCCCCATTGTCGTCACTACCATACCACACCAGTAAGCCCACGAGGCTGCGAAACAATACACCAAATTGGGGCATGGCCTGAAAGAAAAAATTATGTTTTATTGAAGACTAGGAAGCAGACCAAGCAAGGCAGCAGGGTAGATGAACAAATAAAAAATAACATAGTCATTAAAGAATTTTTAAAATCAGTTCAATAATTTTTGAATTATTCTGACAAATTCTTGAGAAGAAAGGGTTGTGATGGTTAAGAAAAAAGTTTTGTTTGTTTCGAGTCCGTATGAATTGAACTACGCCTTTACAAATCACAAAAGTAAAAAAAATCTCTTATGTTTTATATATATACATTCTTATTATTTTGGAATAAAACTAATTTTACGGATTTTACCGCGTTTATTTTACGTGATTTCGTTTAATCGTATCGCGATACATGTTTTCTCTCTATCCTTCTCTCTGAAAAAACTGAGATGACAATATGTTTCGTGTCAATGTTTTCGGCAGTGCATACCCACGGATACGTACGCTACAAGTTTCGATGTTACATATCTATAAATTGAAAATGGCATAACTATAACTACCCTTAGGTAAAAGTTTAACCGACGACGAGTTTATCAATTTATTTGTATGTTTTATTTATTTATTTTCAAATACAAATAATGTAGTAAAATATAAATAGGGCAATAGCTTTTGCTTCTATTCCGCACGAATGGTTTATCTCGACAATCACAATTTACTGTATCGTTTTCTGTTTTGCGATCAGACAGTTTTGGTCCTCGAAATAGTGAATGAGCACTGACGTATGTGGACACAGTACTAGAATTTGTGACTCGATCTATTGTTTCGTCGGGTGCCGGTTGGAACGTATTCATGATTTGGCTGTTACACTTAAGTTCGGCTGCTTTATGTTCAACATGGATAAGCTTTAAACCAGGGTCTGTTAATTCAAATGCGATACATGGTACGTAAACTTGATTTATTACTGGTACTTAAATAAAAATAAAAAAAATATCGTGTCTGATCAATTAACAAACAAAGGGGCGAGAACAGTGAGAGTATCGAGATAATACGAAGCGCCCGATTGTATAATTTAGTACGATGCATACGCGCTCAGAAAAACTTGAACCCTTTGATGATAAATAAATTGGTACTTGACTGATATAAAGTAAAGGCGATGTGGTCAAAAGATGGAACAAACTAGCTTAGGATTAGCATACGCTAGCTCTTGTGAAGTCATTCTTCTCCTGGAGATACTGGACGTTTCGGCTATGACAACACTGACGTGGTGTGGTGGTAACTTGATTCAATCTTTTGCTGTCATGTCAGGAGGATTCAAAGTGATATTAGCTCTGCTCTTAAGAAATGATAAAATCTGACAAACAAAGGTGCTCCACTACTATAAAAGAATGTTTACTTACATAATGATCCTCATCGCCAACATACATGACACCATTGTGAAGATACGGAGTAGCTCTCCCGGTGAGCACCAGCATCGTTACATTGATGGAACCTTCCACTTGTGTTGATACCAAATAGTTCAATTTGCTATCAAGGTCCTTCATAATACTTGCAAAATGTAAAAATAAATTTAATATCGAATCAAATGTACCTACTAAATACTAACTAGACAAAAGTCTTTGCAAGCCTGAAGCTAGCAGCCTAAATAAGCACAGAGTTAGTGAGATGAAAGTATATATGGAAGCCAGAGCTAATACAAGGACAGAATTATTTCCCGTTTTTTGCGTCAATTTTGAGACGCTGCGTAGCTTATTATCGCAAACTTACAAGTCAACTTTGACAATTTATAAATGACTGATGATAATAGGAGAGACACATCTTGATTATTCTAAATTTAAATTTTATCAATAAGATAACGGTTTGGTCTATTCAAAAAAATACATACATGATTTACGTTTAGCACAAACGCCACAATAAGGTATGCTTAGCAATTATACATTCAAGATGACACAATCAGCTTCCTGTAAGATGGACCGATAAAGGTTACGGGAGTGCACGGGATAAGGGTGCCAGGGATAATTTTGATATTTGTTGCGATCCTTGTAGAAGACGTACGTTTAGAAGTGGCTGGTGAAGATGACGTAATAACTGATATAGCTTACTTCTCACATCCTCTAGATAATACGGCAGAATAAAGAATTAATAACGCACCGGCTCCTTCGTCCAATTGAAACTGTAAATGTTGTAAATAATATAATTGCATACACACGCAAATATATAGTATGTAAGTATTAAATTCTATAAACATTGTCTATTTGAACATTGTTTGAATCAAATTCTTGATTAGAAATGATGTCAAGGTTCAAAGCTTACAAAGAATAGGATGCAGGGAAGATCTAACTAATCTATGCGAACTGTACTATATTGCTTTAATTTAAAACATTTATAATACGTTTCTCGTCAACAATAAGTTAATAACAAAATGATACATAATCCTAATTCATAGGGTTTGTATTATAAAATATAATGAGGCCTCGTACCAGAATGAACTTGTTGTTTTTTTAATATAACGATTTTATTGGAAAGATTAATAACTAATTAACTAGATAATGTACTAGAAGTTAAAATTAATTAGAATACAAAGCCTTAAATAAAACCAGACTTACCACATACATATACCGTTTTATAAAGATCTGCAAATCTTCCAGTTTGTCGAACTCGAATAAATGCAGCTTGAAAATAATATGGACCAATTAAAATTTTTATACCAACGATTTGAACGACCTTAATTTGATATCGATAAATGAAATCCGGAAAATGGTTCTGTTCTGTCATTTTTATTTTTCATACATCTTTAAACCTAATATACATACCTACGAGTTGTAACCAAAAAAAATCGTATTAAATCCACGATCACTTATCTTCTGTTTAAATTTCTCAATTAAAAAATAGTTAAAAAACAAACTTCATAACACTGTTTTAAATTGTAATGGAAGAGTAGTTTTTACGTGTTTCTAATACTTCCTCATTCTTTTAAGTTCATTATTTCCTGATTTTAGAATAATCACGATAACCTCTGTTGATTAGATTCTAGGATTTTTATATTATAATACAAAAATGAATAATTTTACTAATTTCAATTGGAAATTTTAATTGGCTTTCATCGTAAATTTTGTAGTCATACTTCTTTTGGCGTGCGAATTTTTACGATGCGCGACACCTAAAAGTGACAACAGCTTCATGATGTTACCATGGTAACCACTAACAACTTTAGGACTTTTACCTATAATTCCAAGAAATTTAATTAAACTGGCACACGAGATACATTTTTTAAAGTTATTTATGTTTTGTTACGCTAAGAAAATATAAGTTCTTACGTACAAACATAAAACATGTAAATTTTGGTACAGGTACAGGTTTTTATTTGTTTAATTCATCCGTCTACTATATCTACTCTTCTAATATATTGCGGTGGGATGTAAATTTATTTGGGTAGTTACTTCATAGGAGTTATATGGAAATTTACTATTTTTGGTAACATCTTACCTTTTCGGTCACACCGTCTTGGTAATATTGTGAGCTATGCTGCACGTACGTGGTCTCAGTTGGCAGAGCGACTATAACCTTGGTGTCTTGTGGATTTTGGGAATTAAATCCACCACCACAACGCCAGATCACTTCGCTACAAGCCCGCCAAAGTGCTTCCTCTTGTCTTTCCTCTGACGGACGCAAATAGCTGTAGAACAAGTTGTTCATCATGCTTCTATCAACTCAAATTACGTTTTAACAAATTCAGAATTTCCGTTTCCTTTCAGAATCCTTGCATTATGAAGAAGTTACTCTCCTTGTAGCCCTGATATTGGTTTGACTCATGCTTTCGTAGACGGCGGAGAAATATTTTATAGATTATAAAAATGGCTCTAAAATAGTTTAAAATAAATAAACAATAATAATATTATCAAGAATATAGAAATAAAATCTTTCCTGTTCTTCTGTATTTATTTATTTGACCCTAAGATTATTAAGATTTTGAGTATTTCAAAATCTTAATAATCTTAGGGTTCACAATAATATATAAGATTTTACAGAGCTGATAATTTGTTCTGATAGTTTATAGGTTGACACAACATTTAACATACGAGTTACAGTTTATTACTGAAGCAACAAACAAGATAAAACAGTACAGGTAGGATTAGGTCAGTGCCTCTGACATACATGTTGCTAGGGCAATGTTGAAGATGTCGACTACAAAATTTCAATTATACTACATAAAATATTGTATATTATGTAGCAATGCCTTAGGTAAAAAAATAGTAAATAAAAAGTTATGTACTTCGTTGATTACTATGCGCACTTACATTTGTGTCACCGAAAGAAACCGGGCTCATTTATTTTGAATAGGGCATGATTTTGAAAAGGCCACGGCGAAGCGTAAGCCATTTTCAAACTGTAGCCGCGTCTCGCGTGTTATACATACACAGGTGTCACTAGAGACGTGCTTGTTCATGAAATATTTACGCTTTTATATCACTACGTGTAGTTTGTCTATGACGTTGTCTTTAATATTAATGTTACTTTAAGATTTCCATTCCAACTTATTCTCAGAAACTATATCTTCAACGCTAATATTTCAGATTTTTCGGTACGTATCACATATACGCGTTAGTCACGATTTTATCAAAACATATTGTTGTTTAAATGCTCGCTTTCTTATTTCGTCTTTTGTTTAGATCTAAACAAAACAAACAACATGCTTCTGATTTATTGATAGAAGATAAAATAAGTGTGTCAAGATCTTGCAAAGTAGTTATTTAGATTACAAATTCCTTGAGGTAACTAAAATATTATTATTGCAAACCTTTCAGGTGGCTCCGTTGATTTATTGTCCTTAGTCATTGGTCTGGAATCGAAGAGAAGCCACTTGACGAGGTGCGCTTGGAGGCCGGACAGCAAGGACCTAGTGCCGTTACGCGGCGCCGCCAGACCGTATGCGAGCGGCTGGTCCGGTGGTCTCAGGACCAGTGGTGAGTGTATCCATTCCCCGCGCGGTGGACAGGCAGCCGTACCGAATGTTGTCAAACGTAGTTCCTGTAGTAAAATTATTTAATATAATATAAACTACCGAATCCCTAAAATTGGTAGAGAAAAAATAGCAACCACTCGCCGTTTTGCTACGACAATCATCGGCAATGGTTGGTTTTGGTTGGGGAATTCAGACGCAGCCAGTTGGTACAAATAAATTTCATATTTAGAACTATGCAACTGGTTCACTATTTAATTTCAATTAATGTGAGCCGATGATGATCAATATATTAATGATGATGAAGATATATCTCTAGATAGATTTTAATGTTAATTGCATATAATCAAAATCCATGATGATTCAAGTTATTCAAAAACTCCTGAAAGTGTAACTAGTATTCAAAATCGATAATCGACCTTAACAGAATTTATAGGCTAAGGTCTTGCATTCCATGGGCAATTATCTGCACGAACATAAATCACTATATAATTCACGCTTTAGTATTTAACAAGGAAATATACTAAGAATCAATGCAATTTGGCCCATACGTTAAATTCGTTTGGTCTTAAAGCTGATTTTTATAAACTACTTACAAGACAAACAATTTTAGGATGATACTACTTATGAAGCAAACATATTAAGGGCTTGATTGGTTTCGTTTTCGGCTCAGTTCTTTTTGTTGTAGCATGAAATTAAACTAAGAGACTAACACTTAGAACTACGGAGTCTTCACAGAATACCTCCATAAGGCGTGTCTGTGATTGGAAAAATAGTATTCCAACTATTCTTTTATTTGCCTTAACAACTGTGACTAGTATTGCGTATGTCAATGAGGAATACTAGTCGCTTGTGGGACTTGGGGTGACTGGCGTGATTCTTTACGTAGTCTTTGAAAAAGTATTTTTTCCATCTTAATCGAATATTCTTTATATCACAGATAAATCTATCTATCCATATGACTTTGTTCTAGCAACGTAAAACATACAACTGATATTTCTTTTATATGCAATTTCTTCTATATTTATTTCAGTACTTACGATAGCAAGCTCCTCAGTTATAGGCTTCCCGCCTGTCACAGCCGGCTTACAAGTGGAGAGAAATTTATTTCTTGCATATAGCACTCGCTCTGCAAATAAAGTGATATTTATTACTTCTATGTATTAGCATACATTTGAATATTCCGATGAACAGCGGAAACGGAAATACAGCCACAAAATTTACACGAAAATAGTTATTAATAAACTTGTCAAGTTTTGGTATGTATCATTTTCAAGTCTATTATTCATTTTTGGTGGTAAATTATAGATTGAGTATTTCTGATTTAATATTATGCCTTTGATGAATGAATGACCTTTGCTAAGTATCCAAAATGTTATTGAGGTCCAGCCTTAATTAATATGTCGTAAATTATTTATGAATTACATAAAGGAACAAAAATAATGAAATTAAAAAGTACAATGTAAAATAAAATAGAAGGTCAATAACTGTTTTACTAAAGTCAATATTCCATGTCATCTCCCACCCTAGTCGATTACGAACGGGGTTTAAACCTTAATTAGAGGGTATTATGTTAATACATATTTTATCTTAATTTTACTCCTTGAAATTCAAGAGTCGTATCATAAAAAAATATGATAATGTTGAATTGTGAAATCTGAGACTAAGAGTGAGGTCTTCGCGTTATGGTTGAAAATTTTAGTATAAAATTATACCATTACGAAACAAAGGTCTAGTTAGTCTATATATAAATTAAGTCAGTTGATATAAAAAAGATGAATAAAAAAACGATTAACCGTAAAATTCTTCTTGCGATGTTCCTAGAATATTTTTCCTTAACATTATTTTCTTGTTCACACTAAATACAAGATTATTAAAATTTCACATTTGTAACTAATTCGTTACTTTAACTCATGTTTATCATTAAAATAATTTAAAAAATTAATATATTCGTTGTTGAGCTTTTTTCATTCAAAGTATTTAATCATTTTAATATAAATTAAAACAAACATATTTTGCGAAGTCGCGAAGAAGCGAAGAATATTAAGTGCTTCTGATAAAATTGTAAATAAATTTACTTTTAGCAATTTGTATATTTTTCTAAATAAAAAATGTAATATAACAGTAATAAACTATCCAGAATTTATTGAATTCATCGAATTTATAACATAAGAAACTAAAAAGCGAAGCGTTGTAAGGTACGTTTCAAGTAAGAGACACGTCTACAGTCGCACATTAACTAACGTTCGACAATCGAAGATCCCATGTTGTATAGATATGAATTGATTTCTGAATAAATAAATCGAAGTTCCATCCAGTGCCAAGATCACAATCACAATATGACATTTCCTAGCTGAGTCGCGGTGAGCCTTGTGAACGGAATTCGAAATAATTGCGTTCGTGTGTCACGCTCAACGTCAGGTGTCTATTGCTTCTGTATTGCATACACGAAAACTTGATTTAAATCTGTTTACTATATCTTCATACTTTATAAATTTAAGTAAATGCTATTTAAAAACTATTTCTAGAACAATTTTGTTTTGATCTAACTGCAGCAGCCCAACACTTCTCAACTATTTTGGATGTTATTTTGAGTGTTCGTGACATAACTTCAGTACATTATATCCTGGTAAAAATAATTAATAAAACGCATATGGTGAAGCAGTTATTACAAAAATAATTAATTACAGAAGAATGTAATTAATTTCTCTTTGTAAAAATAGAAATTAATTTTATAAGGAAATAAAGTGCTAAGTTTCAAGTTATAGAATATTTAATTAGTTCGAATAATATTATAGCTTCTTATTTTCATCATAAATATTTATAAATATTGTTATTTATTATTATTTATTATATGATATTAACGATAAACGAGACTGTTAATAATTAAAAGAGTTAAAATTCTTTTTAAATAAATTTACGAAACAAAATAATAAGATAAAATATTAAATATTATGATACTTAAATATTGAAATCCAATCATAAATATGATTGCCGCAAATTGCTAAACGTAGGAATTTAAAATTTAAATTCTCTAAATGAAGGAATATTTATACCTTAGATTAGATAAATGTAATTAATATTATAAATGTTATTATTTTGATACTTATTAATAAATATTATTTCACCTAAGAACTTAAGAGTGAAAAAGGATTCAAATTTATCCTACTAATATTATAAATGCGAAAGTTTGTAAGTATGGATGTTTGTTATTCTTTCACGCAAAAACGGCTGAACGGAACTGGATTAAATTAAGCACAGATATAGATTACACTCTGGAATAACATGTACTTTTCATCCCGGAAAAATGTAAGGCTACCGTGAATTGAATTTAATTTTTTTGTCTACGTATATATTCCGAACCGGGTACCCGACCGAAGCCGGGCGGATCACTAGTAATATATAAATTGGACTCATTTGTCATGTAATAAAAAAATAAAATAAATGAAAGTAAAGCCAAGAAATGAGGTGGTGCTCTAATTTAAAGCATAAAGTTTGTAAAACTCGATTTATTAAAATCGTTTTAAGTGGGGACAAGTCCCTTGAGACCTTGTTAGGAAGGTCCTATTGAGCTATTGACAAGTTGATGGAAACGGCTTCAAAGTAAACGATTCCAAGAAAATCGATTCTTATAGATGTTTCAAAAACATTAATATACGTCGTCTTTATAAATTTCATATCTAGTTATATCAAATAGTACAGTGCCGTACATACCTTCAATGTGCGTGGGAGGACGCTCTTGATTTTCACGCAACATTTTTCTTATTGAATAATTTGATCTAAATGCGAGTGACACAAATCACTTTTGTGTCGAACTGTACGCTAAAGAATCAAAGTTTTAAGAATAAAATGAAATTTTCAATTTGAACTTGGAACACATAGAATATGAAGTATGGCGTTGAAACACGTCAAACCGTTGTAGAGTGTGAAGTCAAAATGATTGCAATTTAAGGTGTTTACTGTAGTAACCGTGAAATCTCATTTATTGCATATGTGCATTTTAGCACGAACGCTTTTAGTTGAAAGGCGAGCGCTTCAAAACAAACACGACAGGCCAACTGATAAACTGTCGCTCTTTAATGAGTTTTTGAAATTAACCTACCAAAAGCATTGAAAACGTCGGGCCTTTGATTATCAGCCTAGCTTATATTAATTAATTAGCTAGCTAGCTTAATATTATTAACCGCCTAGCCTAGCTTAATATTATTAACCGTATATGCTACAGATTGTGTTCTATGTACTTCTGTCTCCATTTACCCAATCAGTGTTAAAAGGCGCGAGGGCTGATTTTCTAAATAAATATTTGTGTGGCTGACTGTATCAAATATAATTTACCTAAACAGATTTAGATCAACGCTACTAATGCTAAGTGTATTCATAGTTCAGTCGTATATGACATTCAACATATAAAACCTATCTATTAATAAGCGTCAATAGACATAATTGATCAGGCGTTGTCCAGGGTTACAAATGAAATAGTTCTAACCCTTGTTATCAATGTCCTATTACTATTTATCTTTGATTTATTTATTAAGTTTATCGCAATAGGCTCTTAACATACAAATCGACAACCAGACCAAAGAACAAAGATGTATGATTCGTGACAAAACGTACAAAATGATTTATTTCAAACTGGAATGACAAACCCAGTTCATACGATAATCTAGGTCCACTAACCTCTAAACTACGAAATTGTTCATTTTTCTTCCTACCTCAACAATTGTTTTTACTTTATCAGTAAGCACTATACGTATGTTTCCTATCGTGCGAAGATAATTTCGCTAGCTATTGCAAGCTTACCACGTATCGACCTTCTACGAAATTGACGTGTTATTTCTAGCCCTGATTCTCATCAACCTTCACACCCGGACGATATATCCATAGCTTGGCTGATTCATAAGCCTAAACGAGTTTATACATCTTATAATGTATTTATATTAAAACTAACTGTGCCCCGCGGTTTCACTCGCAGCACCGTTTAAGTTAAAAGAAACCAGATTACTTATTATTAAAGAATTAGAGTACTTTGGAATAGACAATTATTTTAGCCACAATTCCCAGCGGTATCAGTTTGATATCTAGTATGATTTCTGCCACAGCCTGATCTAGACAAGGCAACATGTCGCATCGCATCGCCTGCGCTATTACATCCTTCTCGTTTAGCGTTCTATTGCTTTCTGTTTGGCTTTTTAAGGTCAAAGCATGACGTTTTAATAGCCTATAACCATTCTCAATCATTGTCCTGTGAAATGCAAAATTATATTTTTAAATCAGATCGGTAGTTCCTGCGATTATCGCGTTCAGCTTAGCTTTAATGCATTAGTATAGGTAGATACCAGTGTAGGTGTTCTGTATGAAACAAATCATCGGTATAAATTTACTATACAAATAAAATGTTTACTAATCTTCTTTATTATCAAATCTTTGTTATCTAGCACACTCAGGAGGGTATTTTTTTAGCGCGTTTGCTACTTCCAGTGTGACCTACTGTAGCATAAACAGTCATTAGATCCGTATTCTTCCCTGGAATGTCATAGGATGGTGATGTGATAAATGATGGTAATAATAGTCAGTTATTTTTTGTTTTTTAAATTACCTTACTTAATTGTTTTCTTTCGTTAATACAAACAATTTAGCTACGATGTAGGAATACATGGTCATGGTTGTAGTCATAGTGAGAGATTGATAGGTCATATTTTAATGAGAGACCATTCGTATTCTTAAAAGATAGTTTAAGGTTTGATAAATGTGTAATATTTGCGTTAACTAACACAGTTTCAATTCAAACAAAAACAAATAAATGTTCGTGTCTTTTAACCCTACTGGTGTAAAAAGAGAAAGTTAAAGCTATCCGTTTGTGAGGGAGCATAGCCGAGGAAGACTTATTAACTAATTATAGTGTTATACTAGTTCAGACTGACAGTATTTTTCTTTGGTTAAAAAGTTCCTTAGATATATTTAATACAGGTTCAGATTTGCTTATATATGAAATACTGGCGTGATTTCACACTATTTGTTGACTGCAGCCATTCGATCTGATGATGTAGTTTGCACCTTTAGAGCTCCAAGTCACGCTTGAAATTGAGAAACTGTCGATATACGACTTTAAACTAACGGTTTATTTTGAGTCAAGGTTAGTTTCTTATGACTTGTCTCCATTTTTTAACAGTCCTTCAATTTTAAAAACCAAACATAGGTATATAGAACATAGAATTTATTTTTCATTACTTTTCGAGTTAAGAGATTTATTCAGATATTTTATAATTTCAAATCGACCTCGTACCGTCTACAAGGGTCACGGATCTCAGGAATAACTTTTAATAAGGCGCGGGAAAATGTTGTTATCAAATCCACATTTAAAGTTTAGTTTGGTTCTAGACTGTTCCAAGGGAATTTGAGAGCTAATATGCTCATTGAGAAGTGGATAGTTATACTTGAACCTGTAATTTAGAACTGACTGAAACAATCAAGGCTCGGGCCTCAAGAGGTATTGTCACGAAGGTTGGCAGGATCAAAAACTGAGTCTCCCTTCCCTTGACAAGTGCTTATAAAGAATCTTGCTAAGTCAGCTATGAAACTTCACGTTTCAGTGTTATACTCATACATGTGAGAGAGAAAATACGGCTACATAAATATTGAATTTAAACGGCTGTTATTCTTTAAAACAAAGTTTAATATTTGCTATTCTTGCAACGCACGCCGAAAGAGGGCGTACCGTTGCAAATAGAAATAAGAATTCGACAGCCGCAGTTGCCTTGCTCGCAGTAATCCGAACACCATTTTGCACTTTACCAACAGTCGTCAGGTTTCACATGGATCTACGCAACATAAGGTTTGTATCACACAAACAGAAATGTAGAATATTTATTTATATATAACTAGCTGTGCCCCGCGGTTTTACCCGCCCAGCAATTTTACTTAAACGAAATGATATTAGCTACTTAATAATACTTTATTCTATAGCATTTTTATCGAACGAATGTTTGACATGGTTCTTTAATTTGACATAACTTTTTTTATTTATAAACCGATTGAGATAAAACAAACTGATAAGTGAAGCTTACCATAATACATTAGTGAAAACCGCACCCAAATCGGTTTAACCGTTTCTGACATTAGAGGTAACAAACGCACAGACAAACAGACGAAAATTCTAATAATCATTATTTTGGGTTTTATTGCGTTTATGAATGCCCCCAATAATAGTTTTTCTCAAATATCTTCCATGTACAGACAGCGATCAGTTACAATTTTATTATATGTATAGATTACATACATTAATATCTAATAATTAATTTAAAAAATAAAACAACTGATCGTGTGATTATCATCACTTATCACATCAACATATTACCTACTATGACACTCCGGGGACGGACACTTCACTCGTCAAAATCGGTTACAAGCCTTTTAGACTACAGTAGGTAACAATGGTTTGGACATAGATACGACTATATACATACCCGAGAAAAACATTACTATCCGTCTGGGTCAGTCAGGTAACTTCAGTAACGTTTCTCTTTTCGACGGCCATACTCATATAGAAATTGTAAAGTTTTTAGCAAGCGCACTTCACTGTAACCTTAGTATTAAATTTAAAATAAACATTACCTTATTGGACAAATGTGATAAGACAAATATATGTTGTATGTATATGCTTAGATTAATATATTCCATATATGCTTAGATTTATATTAACACTAGATGTTAAGTAAAGCTCCAATTGGATATAATGATCAGTATTTGAACGGAATATTTAATAAAACAAATGAAGATCAAATTGAAAATGAAAATTGATCAAACAAATGATATGTAAAAATTCTTGATTTTTTGCGAAATTAGTAGTTTTTTTTTTGGTAGAAGGTGGCAAACGAGCAAGCGGATCACCTGATGTTCTGTGAGCGCTACCCATAGACATCCCCACCAAGCAAATGTGTTGCGGATGCGTTGCCTACCTACGTTTTTTTTGTTTCGAAATAATTAAATTATATTTAACTTGCAACTATATACCATACTGTTTTATTGAGAGGAAAAATCCTAAATATTTAATTTTGGGTATAAAAATAGAAGTGACCGAATTTAACGCTCATTCTAGCGTCTTATAGCTTTAGGTGTTTACGACGAAACGACTTGTTACTGCCATCATAAAAAGCCGCATGTAGTCTTTATATTGAAGTCTTTGTGACCATGAACATCTATATCAGACATTTTTAATGTAAGGAATATACGACTACATTTTTATTAATTTACAAGCGAGCCAGCCCTGCTTTTATTTAACGGATACTTTTTGCCTTTATTTTCTATATCACCTCAAAATACGGTTGCTTTTGTTACTCCCAATAAAAAAAAACCCTTACGTTGTTCCCCCAGGGCCACAGAATAACAAAGACTATGCTAGCTACCCTGCTCATGGGGTAATGACAGAGTTAAGAGAAAATGTACCCCCTTGAATGTGTCAACGGGTTACGGGATCTGCGACAGATCACAGCAGTGCATCTCTGCTTTGAGCCAAAGCGTGACCCAGGGAAGTCAGAATTACTATGGCAGCTTTGTACTTTAACACACAACATAAGACCACCCCATTTTTTGTCTACGTAATATTCATATGAGGATGCATTTTCTGTCGATCTCCACTTTGGTAGCCGATAGAACAAACAAAATATACAATCACTCGATGTTATCCTATTCCTTCTTCACGCAATCAAAAAGTCCCATCCTAAACTTGGAGCGACTATCTAGGTCCGGTCTGACCAGGTTAATCTTTTTCTAATCTCATCTCCCTCTATACCACTTTCATTTTTAGATTTTCTTCCTTTTCACCTCCTACATTAAGATAGGCAATGCAACTGTTGTTCATCCGTTTTTTGTAGATGTTTATTATGGGATGGTATAGCTAATTTAAGTTTAAATTTAATTAAGTTTGTCTTAGTTCATTACGAATGATTAATCTTTGGTCGCTATGCCATAAATTCGGGTCACGTAGAGGTCGAATTTATAGTTGCCTAAAATGTTATCCATCAATACTGTCGTTGATTTTTGCATAAAATATCTTTATTTCCTTCTATATCCTGCCACAATCTCTTATTTCTATATAACTTTTCCAGAACATCATATTCACAACTATCACATTCAGAATCACATGTTTCTCAAACGAATCTATAGTTACATAAATGCTTATAAAATCTAAATTTAGGGTCAAAAAAAAGCAACTTTTGCTTTTAGTTTATTTAAAATATTTGAAATCAATGACATCTTAAGAATTTTGATTTAGTTTCTTACCTTCGTACATTTTCTCCAAGTCAGGCGACAACAGTAACAACCTCTTATCAAAGTCTTCGCCGGTCAGATTCTTTTCTCTTTTCCGAGTCTTCATAGCTTCATAGTTCAAGCTCGTTCGACTTTCAGGGATTTTGTTGTACACAATAAATTTTGTTAGCTGATCCATTTTTGGTTTTTAATTAGAATATAAACACAATACCAATCAATCATCAATCAAGAAATTGAACGGAGAGAATGTATGTTTAAGGAGACTTGAGAAAATTGGCTTATTGTAAAAGCTATTTAGCTTAGCCTAATAGCAATAAATTGTATTAAAAAAGGAACAGAGTGAATTAGAAATGTCTTTGTAAGACGAAGAGCAGAAACGCGCGTTGCTCAATTAGCAAACACAGAAATGAAAATTGTTTTCCGAATACTTTATGACGCTTTAGTAAGGTCGCACGAATAACATACGGTTAAGGTTACATAAGATGCTATAAAGCCGAAATCAACACGATTTGGTGATATCAAGCAAGTAGTAAAAGTAAAACGACGTGCAGGTGTGAACACCGCAAACGGCAAAATAATTCTGCGAAGGAACACGACATGGTTTGGAATGCTTATGCAAATCACATTTTGTATGCTACATATGCTTGAATTTTAAGCAGCTTGACGAATTTAAACTTCCGTATAGTTTAATTGCTTAGACATAACGTAGTTTATCTGCTTGAAATGCAGCAGAAAATTTAACAGAATTTGCTAGAATGTTAGGAAAAATAAGACGAAAATCTATATAAATAAAAATTCTAGGTCAAAAGATTACGTTAAACTTAAGTACGCAAGCTCTAAAACATCTGTTAACCATTGCACGACATCGGCCTCTTCCATGAATCGGTCTTCCACAAAGATCGGTTTCCTGCCGTCCATTGGACTCCAGCAACCTTGACAAAGTCACCGGACCATCTAATGACATACTCCATGCGAGTAACCCGATTTCATTTACCATAGATTGCAGCGGTCACACTGAATAATTACTAAACTTTAGTGGCAAAATCCGAACACATTGCTAGCAAAATGGATAGCTGATGGGGCCAAAAAGTCATGGAATGGCTGCCATGTACAGGTCCTGCAGCGTATGTAGTCCTCCCACTCTAGGTCTGGGTTGCAGGAGTCCACTGGATTAGTAAGGCAGGTGAATTATATAAATCGGTATATGTGGCGATTCATGGCGTAGGCCTAGGCTGTAGGTTATAGTCAAATATGTAACCCGACTGTGTTATTTTAAAATCTCATTAATTAATGTAATTTTAACCATTGTAAGTTACTGACTGAACTTAGAGATGGGATTATATTGAAAAGCAAAAAAAAAGCAAAAAAAAAAGAAAAATATAAAACGTTTACAAGTAATAGAGTAGAAGAATTTTGATTATGGGCGGTTGCAGCCCAAACCTCTCCACATGTCACTATGGTAGTTGCACGTGGAAAGTTTTGAGGATGTCAAAGATACGGAAGTTGAAAATATATTTTTCGATATGTTATCAATAATTGTATAATAAAAATAATCTAGCGAAGCGATTGTTGGCAGCTATTAGATGAATATAAGTAAAAGGTAAGGTGATTTAATAAAACAAACGTCGAAATATGCTTCCAATTAAATAATAAAAGATTGGAAATAATTAAACGATCAAATATCGTAGTTCAGTTATCATTAGCGAAGCTTATCTGATCTGTTACCTATCAAGCTTCACTAACCAGTAAGGGTGTGATAATTTTTGACTTCACAAAATATACGTTTTAAAAAGTGTAAATTGTTATTACGTCCAATGACATAGTGACAATTTACACTTCGATGTAACATTGTTTTCTTTTTATTATTTAAGCTGTACGTTACGAACCTTTTGAGTCGTTTCTCTTTGTGTTAGATAACACATTTTTCCATCGCCTGACTTCTTTGCTCATTTTTGTTCGTCGTTTATGTATCTTATCTCGAAGTCAATTAGTACAAATTTGAGTGGCATTCTTTATAAATGTTTTATATAATTCGAGGAACTTTTCTCCGGCTCACTATTAGCGTATTATGTCTAACAGGTTATTGGCTAAATAAGTTTTTATGTTAACTTGCGAATAGTCTACCGTCTCACTATAAAGTAAAAATTGAAAAGACGTCAAAGTATGGCGCTTTTATATGATTTGTAGGTATAAATACGTTTCAAAAGTGTTTCTTGTTTAAGTAGTTGGATTTAGTGTTCTTGAGAAATGTGGTATATAAAATAATGATTAAGTTTTAATGGTAATACAAATAACAATGAAAATGAATTTCGTATTCCCGAATATAATCTATATATGGGTACTGGAAGTCGAAGAAACCTTGAAGAATAGACAGCCGATGGAAAACAACGCTTGTTAAGTACCTCTTTGTAAGAAAATTATGTACTCAACAGAATTAACTTGATATAAATGATATTTCGTATATTACCAATAAAGTGTACCAATTGTGCTACAAAACAATATTAATGGTTTAAAATATATATAAAACTTATAAAGTATCAAGATGTTATAATCGCAGTATATTTCGATTTAAGGCTCGTGAAAGCATTTTTATAGTCATAAAGTTTATCCTATGGCGTTACTCGGGTTATATTGAAATTAAAAAAAAATGTTTTGTAACTAAATATATTTGCGTTTATAAGGAACTTACCTGCTTACTATGAAGGGCCTATTACCTATTATGACGGTTAACAGTGATAGACATGCCTCTTAAAATGTTGCGACAGTGGGTCAGGGAAGGTAACAGCCTAACTAAAACCCAACCGCAAAGTAGAGGTATTTGTATATACTTCTGCGTTTCCCTTTATGAATGGGAGACAGATATATAAACGAACTTACCTCATTCACAATATCTATATAGGTACCCATATATAGATGAGGCCTTACTAAATGTGCTTATTCATAATTGGCAAAGGAAGGCCTTTGAAATTTCACTAACAACCATTACCATTCTTTACATGTGAGAAGGCAATTTTTTTCTATGCACATTTTTCATTAATTATGTTTAGCAAAAACATATTTGCTTTTTAATGAAAATAGGTCAAGTAAGGACAGCTTTTTTAGATATAATAGTGCAAAATCTTTGTTTTACTTCTATATATGTTTTATACTTTTAAGTGCATTTCTTGTTTTTGAATATAGTTTTTTTGAAGTCGGTTTTGTTTTTGTTTAAAAGTTTTATTATAAAAGAAGAAACTAATTAAATGATATATTAACTCACAGTCTAAGCTACTGGGATTAGAGACTTGAAAATTTGCGTGAGATTTCTGTAATTACATAATTTTCTAAATCCATCCCTTAAAAGTCTAAAGTAGGGGATGAAAGTTTGAATGGTCTAAAGTCTAAATTATTGTGTACCACCTTTCGACCACATTGCAATATAACATCAAGTAGAATTGTGACCAAGTACCAGGGTATTTAAAAACCCGGCCAAGAACGAATCGGACTCGCGTGCAGGGTTCCGTACCATTATTTATAAGAAATCACATTTGTTGTGTGGGAGCCCCTTTAGTATTTATTTTATTCTGTTTTTTAGTATTTGTTGTTATTGCGGCAACAGAAATACATCGTCTTTGAAAATTTCAACTATCTAACTATCACGCCTCATGAGATACAGCCTCGTGATAGACAGATAGCGGAGTCTTAGTAATAGGGTCCCGTTTTACCATTTGGTTACGGAACCCTAAAAATCATGTTTCATGTTCATCATAATTGTTTTAAAAACAAAATATCACAGGATCGTGAAATTTATTAGTGTAAAATGATTCATTTAGTTTTTCATGTTTGAATTAGTTTGAATCAATGTGAATCATAAATTTTAAAAACCTTTAACCATTTAAGTTAAAAGTAAATAAATACATATAGTTAATAACATGGCTTCTATGACAGATATATT
>JWHW01029350.1:84138-96002 GCA_000931545.1 Papilio glaucus | reverse complement strand
TTCTGTTGCCTTTGTTATTCAGGGATAATGTAGCATTCTATTGGTGAAATAATTTTTGAAGTCGGTCCAGTAGTTTTTCAGTTAAATCGTTAAAAACATACAAAAATACAAACCTTACCTCTTTACAATATTAGTGTAGAAAAAAAGAATGTATGATGATAAAACTATGCCTATGGTCATTGGCAGATCCAAGAGATTGAAAGGGCTCTTTCGTGATGAAATATAAAGTGAAATTTATAATTATTATTTTAATTAAATTAGCCAGTATTAAATGCACTGATTTAAGCAATCTAACACTTTGTGTGCTTTCTAGTGCTAACCTTGCCCTCACGAGCTTCAAGCGAAATCAAAATCATCAATCAAAAACTGTCTCTCATGAACTCTATCTTTCCTTATACGTTGGCGATGAGCATTTTATTTGAAATTTTTAATTTTTAAAATATTATACAGAGGTCGCATTTACAATTAATTAATTTATACGAAACACATCAAACCCTCGAATACATGCAACAAACAATAAAATATACTAGAAGAGGAGAAAATTTTAATTTAATTCCGCGAAATGAACAAGTCGAGTGGAAAATCGCTTGAGACAACAATGCAAGCGGCGTAGATATTGTTATGAAATATTCAATAAAATCTTTGTTACAACAGACTTGTTTGTTTTTAATTAAAATATATTTATTATTCAATCAAGAGTCTTACTCCCAGCAACAACTCTTAGGAACAAAAGCCACAAAATAAAATCAAGATACTGCAAAAATTTATCATATAGAATAAATACAGTCTTATTAAAAGAATATAAGTCTATTCGATTTACATTCCTTTAATAGATTATTTCTAAATCTTTTTGTACATATGTATGGAAGGAAAGACTGCGGTAGATAAGAAAAGACCGTGTTTGGAGCGAGGGCAAGTGTATGGCGTACAGACAAGTCTCTCAGCAGACAAGCCCCGGAGGAACGAGGAAATACTTCTTGGAGTAAGATCTCTTTACTTGACGAACCGAGCCCGCCCATTTAGACAACAAAATAATCCGCATATGCCATATTCCACTATCCTATACAACTGTATTATTCCAATTTTTAAACCTCTATCATATTCCACTATATAATCTTGTTGCACTATCTTATCTCAGTACCTTGAACTGAACACTACCCTGTTCGAGTATTGGATGGCCATTGGCCAGACTCAGGATGGGCCTACATAGTCTGCTTTGCTTTTCGATATATTCGTATTCTATGTTTTCCTTGCAAATAGTAAATAAATACTTTAAGATTAAAATTATTCTTTTTGTTAACTCACATTGTTCACGTAATGCTAAACTTCGGACAGCTACCATCCTCTACAGTGGTAGAGCCCGCAACAACATCCGTTGCACGAATGGGCTGGCTCCACCGGTGAAATACCACGACCTCACCGAAGAAAGGCGTGAAGTAGAAGTATATTTCTGCGTTTCGTCTGACAAGTGAGGTTCCGGAGGCGCAATTTAAGTCCTCTTCCATTTCCTGATAAGGATAAGATGGGATGGGAAGAGGATTGGATGGGAAGGGGATAGACAGGGAAAAGAAATACCTTCTTTTCCTGTCTCTCCCTTCCTTTATCCATTAAACGTAGGCAACACATCTGCGGCTGCACTCATGTGCTTGCAGCGGATGCCTATGCTCGTTTGCCACCTTGTTCCATAAAAAAATGGCTGCGTTAGATATATTACTAAAGTTAATTTAATATCAAACTATTTTAATACAAATGTTTAAAATTCTAATAATACGTAAGGAATCTTAATAAATTCTGTGATTCAATTAAGAAGGAGGACAAAGTTTAACTCGTCTCATAAATGCCTTTCGAACGAATAATTTTTACTCTTAATAAAAGTTTACGACGGCCGTAAGTTAATTTTCTGCGCAATACGAATGGGCCAGTAAAATGAAATTTAATGTTTAGTTACAACTAATATTCATTCACAGAATGTTTACTTTTACGATGGAGCCTGCGGGGAGCATCGTTTCAACTTATTTCCTCTCTGATATTACACAGGTATATGTTGTTATTAATATTTTCTAGTAGAATTCATGGAGTAAAGATAATTATTTTATGAATTTAATTTCACAATAACATTTATTTTTTTCCTTAATTATATATGTTATATAAAAGCGAGGTAAAAATGAAAAATTAATTATCCGAAATTAAAAAAAAATAATTTCGTTAAGAAATGACGATTGAATTTCTGACCATGATATTATAATTAAAAAGCACAACTACGATGGAATCGCAATGTATAAACAATATGATTATTTATATTTAAAAATTAACGTAAATTATTTATTACAATCACCCTCCAAATAGGTCTATGTCGCACCCTTACGGACGTTTTAAAATTTACGACCAGAAAGCGGAATTGCTTATTCATTATTAACAGTTCATCGTATTTTATACAGCATGTGTTAACGCTTAAACATGAGTTATCTTTTGTCCAGATTCGATTACATATCGATCAGTAATCTCAACTCGAAACCGATTCGAGATCGTCGTATTGAGTGGATACGTAGTAATTGCAAACGCCTTCCCACCAATTCCTATAAAGTTAAAGCCTTTTCCATATACAGGCACTCGCTTGATTTTATTGTTGTGTATCTTTCTATTTGATTAAAATTAGATATTGTTGAAAATACATGTATTATCATTATCTACTTCTAGAGGTTCACGACTTCACTGTGGACTTAGCCTTCCCTCAATCATCGTGACAATGATCGGTCCCTTTCCTAAGTCATTAAGTGGATTCCATAATATTGACCAGATAATCGGTCCACCTTATGAAACGCCTAACTATAATGCTTCTAAGTACGTGGCTACAACTTCACAACCTTTAGTCTCTTTTCAATTGCTTAATACTTCAATAATATTACCGGCAATGTTGCATACGGACATAAATATTAACACATTATTTTTGCGTACATAAAAATGAACTAATGAATAAACTACGTATAGTTTGAGTAATAATAATATAATTTCTTACAACTTGATATCGTTGAGGATAAATTCAGAAAGATGCTTTATTGCATAACTTAATTACAGTTTATTTTTATTTACGCGAAAGAAGCAACCCAAATGCTACGTCACAACACAATCGAGTCGAATCGTATCTCAGGCACGATGAAGCAGCCTCGTTAATAACCTAACGCTCTCGATTCCCACGTGTCTATAAACTGAATCATGGATACTACTACTAGCAATAACCTCGAAGCAAACTCGATTTTGACACTCGAAACAATTTAAAGTCGTCACAGAAGTTTTTTCCATATTTTTAAAATTTGTAAGACATTATTTTATTTATTAAGCTAAAAAGTGTAAATGTGTAAAAATACTTGTCACCATCTACAATAGGAATGAATCGATAATTATATAAAAACAAACAAACGGACATTTTTGTAAGATGATTCCGCGTATAATAACTTCGAATTATAACAACATATAACAAAAAGTTGTTATTGTTAAAACATATTATATTACCATGGCAACCGATATTGAAAATGAATGTTTTATGTACCAAAGGTACAGTTTTAATATCGTAATAAAGGGTAAGTACTTCATGTCATTTTCTGTATCTGACAATGTGCATGCTAATTTAATAATCGGTTAAGGAAGACGAGTTAAGGAGTTAAAACTTAACAAGCAAACTTACAAAGGCATAAAAATTCTCCCATCTCTTCCTCCCCATGGATGTTATTTGGCTACTTGGTTATTTACCATTCCTATAACAAAAAGTCAATTGGAATTTGAACTCATGACCAATATATTGTAAAGAATATTTAAGTCCGTCGGTCCGTAGTAGTGGTTTGAATCGATTCATTCAAACGGCTTCACTTAATACTTTATACAGTGTGTAGACGGGGAATTATGCGAGGGCCTTGAGGGTACTTTGCTGAAGGTTCGACTATTTACCGGGGCCTATACATACATCGTTCATATTAAGTTAGTACTAAATTTATTTGCCGAGGACCGGTGTTGTGGATGAGTAAATATTTTAAGAGGATGTTCTTTAGTATTTATATATTTATTGTTGTTAGAATCCCTGTAATTACATATAAATTTTATATCAAGCTCTTCTAATATTTTCTATCCATTCAAGTAGTAAATAACCTACTACATGACTAATATATAACTAAATGTTTACTGTAGTACAGAATAGTAGAACTTCTCAGAGGCATTATGATAGGGTTGTCGCCACGTATAAAATAGACTTTGCCTTATTTCAGGTTCAGATTTCTTGTAGCGAAAAGTGAGTGGCAGTGCTGGTAGGGGAGGAGAACTTCTATCGATCAGACTAGTGACATACTAAAGAAGGGCGATGTAAGGTGTATCCGGAACCGACGAGCTTGTATGCGTAAATGTATGGATGTTGAAGAAGCGAGAGAGGTGTACCAGGATCGCGCCAAATGGAAATCTATAATGTCTGTCTACTCCTCTTTGGGGTTGGTGGCATGAACGCACGTTTATTTATTTAAGCTTAATCCTCGTCCTCGTCCCGTTCTTTTCTTACTCTGTACTTGGTTGGCCCTATAAAATTATCGCATTTTCAGTTATTCTTTTTGTTTCGCATGATAATGGGTTGCAGCAATCTCCTATAGATTCGCCAGCAGCGAGTAACGCAAAGGTTCAACTTAATTTGTTTTTTACGATTTAACAGAGTTGGCTCCAAATTCAGCTCGCAACGCACTTGTGGCTTATATCAAACAAATAATCTAGGTTCGGATCAAATAACAGATGAGGGTATAAAATTCTTATGCCCTATCTCAGACCATTAAAAAGATTATCATTTGTTTCATTTTCATTGATCTCATAAAATAAAGAGTTGATGTGGACACCATTTTCAGAGTCGTATTTTTCAACCAATCGACTGACATGACTTCGTTGTGTTAAATAAAAAATACCTGCACGTATTTAATAGGTTGGATGATCCATTTTATTTCAAACGTGGAATTGACGCTCACACGTAGCGTTAGCTAAAACAGGAATCGAATCACTGCCCACAAATTGAATATAAATCCTCGGAGGCGTGCTTTAACTGCGCCCGATCCCCTCCATAAAGTGACCATTGAAAACCTTGTGGTGTACAACCAGTATTGGATTGACATTTACAACCGATCTTGTTTACCATTTCGTGAGCTATTTCGTAGTGTTTTTGTTATATTTTAAATTAAATAAAACTAATTATACTAATGGTTAAGATTTTTATGCCCTAATCCAGATTAGTTAGATTAGTTCCTGATCAAATACCAGTATTTGATCAGGAACTAGATTGCATGTTACATACACACATCAACTTTTATATATACGAGTATATAGATATAAAAAAAACATCACAGTGTACATAAACATACAATACGGTAGTGCATGAAAGGAAATAAAATAAAAAAATCGTTAAAAAAACTTTGAACTTATATGAGTCGTAACTTTTTAAAAGCTTGGCTATTATCAATAAAACAACGTCAAAAATATGTACCGAACAAGCGCGTTATATCATGCGTTTTTTATTGCCAGTGCGTGACGGCACTGTAAAAACTATTCAATATTGGATCTTCGTTGAGAGTTCAACCATTAAAATAAAAATAGCCTCGAAAGTTCCGTTTTATTGTGTCTGTTTTTGATGTTTGTGATTTACGGAAAAGATAACACATGCGAATTAATTTTTTAGATCTGCAAAAGCAGTTCCTTTTATATTATCAACGTTATTCATTAACATTCGCAGCAATCAAAAAGATTGCCTGCCTTTTATCTTGGAAATAGCTAGAAATAATAGGAAATTTACATACCTTGCTTGGGGTACCTCACACATTAGGCGAAACACACAAGTGTTAAATATACTTCAAGCCCGTATTCTATTATGTACATGCCCGTATTTTATGACGTACATGCCCGTATTTTATGATGTACATGCCTGTATTTTATGATGGACATGCCTGTATACTACGCCGTACATGCCCGTATTTTATGATGTACATGCCTGTATTCTATGACGTGCATGCCCGTATTTTATGATGTACATGCCTGTATTCTATGACGTACATGCCCGAATTTTATGATGTACATGCCATATTCTATAATGTACATATATGCCCTTATTCTATAAATACGATGCGTAGTACTTCTCTGGTTGAACCGGTGGAAAACTGATGCCAGCTTTATTCGTTCCCTCAACATGCTTAACTTTAAGAACTTTAAGAAACATATAGAATGAATTTGAACAGTCCGAGTCCGCAACAACAACATCTGTTGCACGAATGGGCCGGCTCGACCGGTGAAATACCACGACCTCACAGAAAACAGGCGTGAAGTAGAAGTACTCGGCGTTTCGTCTATTGAGTGAGTAGCCGGAGGGCCTAACGTCAGTCCTCTTCCTCTTCCTACCCTTTCCTCACAAGGATAGGATAGGAAAGGGAAGAGGATTGGACGGGGAGGGGGTTAACGGGGAAAAGAAAATATTCCTATTCCTTTATTTTTCCTGTCTATGCCCTCTTCTGTCCATTAAAAGGTAGCCAACGCATCTGCAACACATTTGCTCGTTGCGGATGTCTATGGGTAGCGCGCACTTAACATCAGGTGATCCGCTTGCTCGATTGCCACCTTCTTCTATAAAAAATAACTATTCTCTCAAAAAAGTATTTTATAAAAAGACACAAATTACCATATTTAGAACGTTCAATCGTTTAGAATAAATCCCCCACTATTACATTTCTCTTTATCTATAATCTATAAAATCTATCAGTGAGTTTTATCTGAACACGACACTAAAGTGTGATAAACAATGAGTGATTGTGAAATAGAACGATAGTAATTTTTATACTGTCACTCGGAGTCTGAGAGAAATGGTTAAGTATTGCAGCTGACACGCCTCGCTGAAATATTGGTTGTAAGACGTTCTTGAAGGATTTTACTTAAAAATTCGTTGCCACTTTAGTAATAACTTCGTGAACGCAATTTATTTGTCTGGAAAGCTTTTTAAAGGTATAAAAGATAGGTATCGAAAATTAATTGATTTTAAGTGGCGAAGAAAACAACAGAATTTTTCTATATTAAAAAAATCCATATTAAAAATAATACTTTAATCATTTTTTGACTACAATGTGAATTACTTTTATAATTTAAATGCATCGAGCTCAAAATGCTACGGGCACTGTCTGGTGCATTTGAGGATTATCACTGTACTGGGAAATTAAACTTTTGTAAGTGCTCGGCGAAAGAGTTTAAATTTTCATCCGAATATTTTAGATGAACTGTTGCTTCAAGGCGTCGTTGAATTTTAACTGCGAAAATTTGTTGGATGTTTGTTACTCTTTCACATAGAAACCACTGAACGGATTTGGATGAAGTTTGGTACAGAGATAAATTATAGTCTGGTTTCTTACATATTTACGTATATAAAAGGCAATGTTCCCTACAGATTCCGAAACGGCTACCCGGGCGAAACCGGGGCGGATCACTAACACTGTATACATAGTATTCGATGTATAGGTGCATGTTTTATAGAAGCTATTCATACCATTACCCTGAACTGCTACTGATTTACTACGTCGTAGCTTTAAAGGAAAATGTTGGTATCATACTCTACTACTATACTCTACGATCATGAGCTTTTTTTGGTGTTGAAGACACAAGCAAACTCCGTGAGGACCTATCACAATGGTAAAATTCTAAGTTTGTGTGTCAAAATAAACTATATTTTCTCTACGTTCAAATTATTACTATTCTTTCTTTTAAAGTGTTTATTTCTTACATCCGTTTAACAACCATAGTCGGTAGTAGCATACATATATGTGTGCGTGTTGGTGATCACAATAGGTCCTATAAATGCACAGCATGGCGCCGCTGTCTATACTCCAGTCTGTTCTTGTATAAAAATATAGTATGAACACAAAAATGAATCCAAGCAACACTTCACGCTTTACAAACTCTGGAACATAAATTCCCTGACAAGAATGTGGCACGTCGCTTCCACATTTCTCCACAATGCAGAACACTAAATTTAAATAATGACTTTAAACTAGTCGTGTTTATGATTATGTTTCACAACGAAGTTATATATAACGCGCTATAGCGCGGCTGCGGCATTACATTTTAAGTTTGCCCACAGAATAATAAGACTCTTGTCACACAAATTTTATATTTATATTTAAAAAAAAACTACAGAAATCTTTTAATTAAAATTAAGTATGTTGAGGGGGTGGGACCTCTAAAGAATTATATCATCTTGAAGTTAATTTCTATAGATCTAGATTATGGAGTTTGCCATTCCCGAGGAGGGATGGCATCGAGGCTGGCGGCTGGTAGTAAATACTGTTGCCAAAACCTACAACAATATAGACTACGGTCATACTGACCCCATATATGTGGTAAAAGGGCAGGGGAGATCAAGTGGAGTTGGGAATTAGACCTAACTACTGATTCAATATTATTTAGTAAAAGCCAAAAGAAGTTAGACCCGGCTACGGAAAACCAAGTGTGCTACGCTATATGTCGTAGACAGGAAATCAAAAACAATGGTTGTGAATTCCTAAGATTACTAACGCCATTTAAATCGGCGTCTATACTTGTCTCACATCATGCAAAGTTTCCAAAGCAAGAAAGCTCAAGCTGTTTTATGCTGAGACTCGAACGGAATCTATCGATTAGCATCTGAGTTGCATTGTCAGGTTTTATGGTAGAGAGATAGGAGAGTTGGTAAGAAAAAAATGAGGTCCCATACCCAAAATTAAATAAATAAAGAAATTGAGTCTCATAAAAAAGTATAACCGCAAAAGTATTCTACCCATAACTTCATTTGTATTCGATATAAAATTTCTGTAAATATAATATTAAATAAAGAAAAAAATAATTTTCAATCATAAAATTGGTTGATTGGATTGATCCAAAAATATTGATATGACCTCACTCGAAGCATTATGAACTATTTGGAGAATTTAAATTCAATTGAACGGGCCACGATTGTTTCAATTAATGATATTGAGTATTCCACACACAATATTTTATCTTCATAGCCAGCCTCGTCAGATTTATGAAACTAATTAATTCCGTCATGATCCCAGCCGTCGTTGTATCGTGTGACAGTAACAACTGGAATAAGTATACAACTTTACGGTCATTGTTTAATTGAGACAGCAATGTAACAATACCTATTAAAATAATCAAATTTCCCTCAAGTTTGAAATACATTTGCAGCGCTTGTGTGGTAGCGGACTGACGTCGTTCACTTGTTTTTTCTTTGTTTCCGTGCCTAAAGACGAAGAAATAATAGATATTTTTTGGGCTGAAGATGAAGAGTTATGTTAAGATGAATGAAAACCTATGAAGACTAAACGAAAAGTTAAAATGTAATTTATTTAAGAAAAATAAAAGTTAAATAAATAAATAATAATCAGCTTTTTTAGTACATGTCCCCACTGCAGGGACACAAACCTCTCCTAGAGAGGGGCCGCATTTTGCTTATCTTTAATATAAGTATTCATTCATTATTTTTCTACAAAATATCATGCATCCTCTCTTCCGTCAGGAAGTCAATGTCAATTGGAGCTCTTACAAGTCTGTTGCGCTTGCACTCCCTTCGAGCGTTATGATTAACTAGACTAGACCATTCCGGCTTTCGGTGGGAGAGTTCCACTATCAGGTTATCTGTCCCGCTGTCCCCAGCGTGGGCAAACACGTCCCACTATTGCAAACAGATCGCCTCACTCGCAGATCGTCGATAAATTTACACAAGTCACATTTGGGTTAAACTTAATGTAATCTGCAGAAAGTTCGATTACAGCAAGGTTTATAATTCGCGTCACATTTTCCTATCAGTTCATTAAATGAAAAAAATGTGTTATAAAACATATTGGCTTAAATTTCAAGGATGTTGTAAATGCTTACAAATATATCTCGGCAAGGTGTGTCTACAGCGATATCAGAGAGGTTTTTTCAGACCACAAACGACGGAATATAAATGAATAACGGGCTCCCTTCACAACCGGGCTCTATTTTCCTTTAATAAACGACCTTACGGAAACGCTGTGCTGAAGTAAATAGCTCCGGGGTACCGCCGCATGAATTACTCTTTTTGGTTTTGTTTTATAATATTTATGCAAGAGGTGGGTGGCAACACCTTACTGGTTATGTGTGCTCTGTAGGCCTGTAAAGCCGTACTACTTCTCGAGTCAACGCACTCAAGAAACAGAAATCTGTACACTGCGATTTATGAGTTTAATATTATACTAGCTGTTTGGACCGTGTATATAACGAGCAATTCTTGTATATACATATGTATATACAAGAATTGCTCGTTTAAAGGTATTAAATAATAATCTCATTATTATTTTTCGAGTTACGTGTCGTTTTCATATAAATTTTTAGTTCAATTATATTAAATTATGCTGTTTTTAATGTTACCATTGTTTGAATGTTCGCTTAATTAATCTGACGATGACATTATGTTTCTTTCAGGGCATCAGCCGATATAAAATCTACACTCCTGCATACTTAATTCAAGAAATTTTCTTCGAGAATAATCACACCTCTAAACAATATTGTTCGTCTTTACTTTAATGTAATGAATGTATTTAAAATAATGTTTTGCGACGCTGTCATCTTTTCACCGCACATTCAGTTGATAATAAACACTCGACACGAATATAATACACGACCCATGTCACGAACGTAAACTACTAACCTAACTTTAAAGCAGCATACTCAATAAACTGATTGAATATTTTAAGTTATTATTTATATAAAAATAAATTTTCTCTCCTGGCATCTTAATAAAATGAGACGTATAAACGTAATAACATCTGTTGCACAAATGGGCCGGCTCGACCGGTGAAATACCACGACCTCACAGAAGACAGACGTGAAGCACAAGTTTTCTGCGCTTCGTCTGATGACTCAGGTGCCAGGCCCAATTCTAGTCCTATTCTTTTCTAATATGGAAAGGATCTGAAAAAGAAGAGAATTTGACGGAGGAGTGGATGGACGGAAAAAGTAAATATCATTCTTTCTGTTTATCTTCTTCTTTTACCATTAATTCCATTCAAAATCAATAGGATTTGGAATCAATTAATGCACCTATTCCAGCTCGTCTAAAGTAGGAGATTTTTTTTCACTTCGTCTTCTATGTTGATGTATCCTGTTAGATGCTTACAGCTTGACGCATACTTTGACGTTTGTATGTAGTTAGTTAAGTGAAGCGTTGCGATTCTATAAATTCTACTTAGTTAAGTTATGTTTAGAAACTACAACGAACTACAGACGCTCTCAAAACCTAACCCTAACAAAACTAATACCCATTATTTTCGCTTTAAACGAAGTTATCCGTAATTACGTGTTGCGAGTTAGTTAGCACGAATTTCATTTATAAAATATATTAATTGCGTATTATATTTTGGACGTTTCGAAAAGTTTACAACGCCGTAATCACGTTAATTAGGTTGTTCCAGAATTTGTTTTTCTCTAGAACTGTCACACGATAACTGTAAGAACAGACGATGTAAACAGAAAAGGGAATATATTATAAGGTATCGTTATGTGAGGTTATACATAAATTTGTAATTAGGTAAAGAAAAAAGTTATTTTGAAGGACGGATTGGTACGTCTTTATTCTAAAGTAAAAATGATACACACCAGCCGCAGGCTGAATCCTCCAAAAGACCTCATACAAGATGGACTGATGATTTAGTCAAGGTGGCAGAAGTGCACTGGATGAGGTCGGCAAGGCACCGGTTGTGACGGTTCATGGGGACAGTACTTCTTATAGGGAATTTCCATTAGTTGTTGATTAACTTATTACCTTGAACTTCCCATGAACATCCACAATATCAGAGGAACTGAAGATGCGC
>JWHW01029350.1:68299-83093 GCA_000931545.1 Papilio glaucus | reverse complement strand
CCTGTCCAATCTTCTTCCTTTTCCTATAGTATCCTTATGAAGAAAGTGTTAGAGGACTGAAATTAGGCCTCCGGCACCTCACTCATCAGACAAAACGCGGAGTACTTCTGCTATACGTCTGTTTTCTATATACAAAAGAACGTTTTTTTTTAAAAGTATTAATGATTAAATCTTGAATACACACAACAAATGTGAATAATTAATGTAACAAATAACTGTAGGTAGCTGCCTCTTCAAAGCAGGCTATGTTTGTAATTTACTGATTTTGAAGTAAACATTTAATCATTTTTAATGATTAAATTGACTCAAATTTATGAGGGTAATAAGCATAAAACAAGGCTGAAGAAAATACACGTAGCATATAGTACAACACATAAAAGACTACATTTTCGTAAAACATTTTTGCTCGAATCGCAGACACTTGGAATGAATAAATATTATATGAAGTCTCATATCTTCTAGTTCTACGAATGAGGGCATAAATATTAAGTCACCTTTACATTATAATTTTTTAGCGGGCTATTCATAAGAAAGATACAAAAGAAATGCAAAAAAGACAGCGGTGAATAGGCTGTTACAAAACTTCTCTCAAATTTGATCGCGACACATGTTATTTTAACTCAGACCTTAGTACTACATTACATCACCTAAAGTAGGTAGAATTATGGTTAAACACTAGTTTATTCATTGTAAAAAACATCGACGAATTAGCTGAGCTGTGACCTCGCCTCGTGCCAGGTTCCTGAATATTCCTGTTTAAGCTAACCTATTGTATCCAAGGAAAATGTTTTACTACATAGTTGTAACTGTTAATATGTCAAAGCACCTGCAGCGTATATTTTGTAATAATAATTCCTGCATTTCTTGATCAACTCGTTTCTCTCATCGTTACAGATCTTCTATTGCAATTATTAAAATTGTAGATTTTAATTTGGTCCGGACCTGGCACACCTCTTATGCATCTTTTCCATCCATACATCGACCCATACATATTCGTCGGGCAATACTTGATATCTCTCTGCGAATGTTGTGATCCAGAGCAGAAACATAGTAACCAACAGCTCGAAGACTTGCTAGACCGAATGAACAGGGCATTTTGCTCGTCGGAGGGATGGCCGATGGACCCAAAGGTTCTTGAAAAGCGTCCACATACACGACACAGTATATAGGTAGGCCTGTTACTAGAAGGCCCAATGATCTTAAAGGTTTACTGGATGAGGGCAGCAACAGACCGACTGCAAAAGATTAAGACGAATAATAAATGGATGTAGTGCAATATAAGACAGCAAATTGGCGAACACTCGTGTTCCACCAAATGATACCTGAAGCGGAATGTTTGTGTAAATGTGACGCGTTACCGGAACGGCCGGTGCTTAATAATTCAACAAAGCATAAGCACGTTATGAGCTTGTTCATTATTTAAAATTATCCCGCTTATTTTTCATTTACGAGTGCCTAACACCCATTATGTTACTGAGAATTGTTTATAATGTGCTTGATATAGTTAATTAAAGCAAGGTTTCAGTTTCAACATTCGTTGGGAAAGATTTTGTACTTTTCAACTTCTTTACATTTCGAATTTAAAGCTAATTAAATAGATAATCTTTTGGTTGGCCTTGTATTAAAAGATATATATGTAGCTAAATTGATTATTGAAATTATTTGTAAGAAATCTGACTGTTAATATATGGAGACAAACGGATAAAATTAGAACAAAGTAAAAAACTAAAGAATACGATAAGGTGGTGGTAACCTAGAATGGCTAGGAATCGATAAACCTCAAACTTAAAATCTTAAGGAAAAACAGTAACCAGAAACCAGCCAGCATTTTACATAATCCATCCACTCCAATTAAAACAAAACTCTGACATAGTTTAAAAATTATTTGAAAGCTAAAGAACTCCGCGAGAGCGAAAATATTGAAAAAGATAGCAAAAGAATCCTTAAATAAGTTAAACTATTTGCGTCTACTCCAAAAATATTAAAAAGTAGAAAGACTGTTATTATTTGTAAAAGTAATAATAATATAACATTTATAAAACAATTTGGCTCGATAAATATTTTAATTAAGCTCGTAAATGGAATGTGGATGGCGTTTGTGATAATTAAAACTCTAATTGATCATTTCATTGTGAACTGAAAATTTGGGAAGCCTGCATATTTATAGTTGCTTAATTACTTGCTTATATGTTGACATTTCAATTACTTTTAAAAAATACATTTAACTAAATAGATTATCATGAAGGTCCATAAAGGAAGTTGTGTAGTTAGACCTTCCTCAAGATGGCCCGATGATGTGGTCAAGGATGCGGGAGCCCAGTGGATGAGAGCGGCAAGGTACCGACAATACTGGCAATCATTGGGGAAGATTCGGCAGTGAACGATTGTTGGCTGAAAAGAACAAGAAGGCATGTAAAAGGGACAAGTAAAGGTGAAATAAAATTTTCAGATTATGAAGTTATGAAACGTAATTGAAGTGTCCGGTCTGCAGAAAACGTAAATTGGTGACCTCTGATATCTCCGTGTCACTGCAGTGAATGGTTTATGTTTTATGATTAAGTAAGAGATAAAATCTACTTCGATATTATAGTATTTTTATTATAATAAAATACTAGATATTAACAACAACAGAAATTAAATAAAATAATGACATAAATTAAGAATCTCCATGAACTTCGTTTCAAGATCCAAACTATTTACGTTTTTTTTCGTCTTCGCTCTTTACCTCGGCCAAATTTAATGCTGATTTCCGCACGAAACTATCATATTCTATGTCGAGCCGATACGAGTCCAAATTTGTCTGCTGGATCATATAGCGACTCAATTTTCTGGGCGCTTGTGAACCAACATACTATAACAAAAACATAGTAAATATTATTCTTATAACTACGATATAAAAATGCAAACATCATAATTATCAACCAATCAAAAAAGTCTGTTTAAAAACAATGAAGTATTCTTTTCATGTTTATTATTAACCTTTCACATCTCTTCTCTCGTCAGTTGTGTATTTGGTACTACTTGTGTATGTGGTTAAAGGTGCAATAGTTATTTTTTTAAACAAGAAGTATTGATTTACTTTTATTTTTCTAAGAAACATTTAATAGGAAACGGTAATGACACTTGAAGAACTTGAGAACTCTTAAAGGTAATCCACGATGATACGGCTTGGTAGCTACCAAGCGAATGGCCAGTCAATCCGTCACCACAGACAATCCTATAATGTCTACCTGACTCTTAAGTGGAAGCTATGCGCTGGCATTGAAGCTACAGTAATAATACATTAGCGTCAAAATTTAGAGGTTTACTAGTTTGAGTTTAAATCAGACCAAAAACATGTTGCATCACAACAGAAAACCAGCGTGCTTTGATCACCTTGGGAGTATTATATCTTCAGTGCTAAAGCCACCGGTAGCGCACTGTCAACAAGAATACAAAGAGATTTCTATTTTTTATAGAAGAAGAAAGAACAAACACAAGAACAAACGAGCAATTAATTAACCCGTTAAGTGACATCTACCCTTAGGCATAAGCATCTGCAACAAGCTAATGAGTTGCAGATGAGTTGCCAACCTTTAATGGAGGATCCCTCCTATAGCAGAAAAAATAATATTTTCTTTTCTTCGTATCCTCTTCCCCGTCAAATTACTTTTCCCTTCCCATTCCCTATTAGAGCGAGTAGTAAGGGGAAAAGGATTAAATTAGTGGTTAGCGTTCAATTTCTATTTCTACTTACGTATCGAGAATCATACATTTTTCTAAGTTGCCTAATGGTATGATTTCTTGGACCCCATTCTGGTAGCGGTTTAATCAAACATTTGAAATTCTGAAATAATGTACAAGTTTCAGTGTAATATAATAATTCAAGAAATTATCTCCATAAACTTAAAAGAAAAACCTGAGTAACCTATTGGTCAGCCAATAAAGGCAAATTAAAAGATAAAAAATATGGAAAGACGATTACGCTAAATTTGGTAGTCGTTATTCTATGAGATGGTGTTTTTTTTTTCAAAATAGCTCCAGATACAACAGTTTTCCTATTTGGGTCCATAAACATAGATGAGGTTTGTATGGGCCTTGCACACACTTGTCTACTTGCCGTAGTTATAGCAGTTGCTTTCGTAACAACACATTCACACAACACTGCACGCTCGCTGGGTTTTTTCTTTTTGCTATAAAATTATTGATTTCCTTTTCCCCGCCAACCCCCATCCCGTCCAATCCTCTTTCCGTTCCCATCCTATCCTTATGAGGAAAGAGTGGAAAGGGGAAGAGGACTGAAATTAGGCCTCCAGCACCAAACTCACTTCTACTTCACGCCTGTTTTCTGTGAGGTCGTGGTATTTCACTGGTCGAGCCGGCCCATTCGTACAACATATGTTGTTGTTGCGGGCTCTACCACTGTTAAAATAAACTTTTAAACCCCTACAACCGTGCAACCGTGAGACGTGAGGACGATGAGGCTACATCCACCTGCAATCACAATCTCTCCGCGATGTGTAGTTTGGGTAAAAAGTTAAATATAGGGACGCACACATCTATTTTTATATACATTAGCGACGTGACGTGCGCTCGCGTCGATTATCGTAGCGAACCCGCGTGTGCGCTTGAGCTATGAACGGCGACGGGGAAGTGGCTACTTGACCTATTACTTATCAATGACCCCTTACGCTCTGTTGCTAAGCGGTCGCAGGTTCAGTTCTTATTTATAAGCACGCCACACATTTATAACAGATATTAGGACAAACATACCTTCTTTTTTATACATACAAATTTGCATGCTATGTAAATTGCACCCAATATGAACGGCGTTGACATCGAGTAGAATAGTAGATCAAAATAAGGGAAGTCTTGTGCAAGTGTGGTTGCTCTAAAAACTTGAAAAAATCCTTTAATCATTTCATACATTTTGATCTGCAAAATAAATATTTAGTCTTTATACCAGTACTATACTTACAACTGTATATGGGTTAGAAATTAAATCACAGTTTTCATTCGATTTAGAATCTATTAAGTATCAACTTCAATTTTACTGATTCGATGTTGGTCAATTCTTAAACGTAGTTCTAATTAAGCCATAAGCTAAGGCTTACTTACGTGACACGCTTCTTTTTCTATTTGGTCTTCCTTGTCATTTAACACTGGTAACTAAAAAACTTGCGAGGTCTGAGAATACGACGCCATTCAATAGACCTGCCATTTCCATTCCAGACCACATCATGACAGCGTTCAGTTCGTAAATTATCTTTTAAAATAATGTGGTTCTTCTCACTTTAACTTACCAAGTAGTAAATAGGGACTATACGAAAATTTATAATTCTAAATTTCGTAGGTGATGCACCATGAAAGAACGTTATATCATCCACCAAACGACCAAGAGGGTATAGGCAGTAAAGGAACAGCACTTCAACGATGGTCACCATACTAATGCTGTAAAAGTACAGCAAGACTGAAATCTAGAAAAAAAATGAATAGTTTTGTTTTATCACTAATACTAGCTGTGGACCAGTCGTGTGGGGGTTACACAACGCACCGTGTGTACACTTTAGTTGTATGTAAAACGACGCAGGGCTGTTGCTGCATCGGCGCAACGATGACGCCACGCACCGTGTGGACCGGCCCTAAGATTGTATATTTTGGAAGATATTTAGAATTCGAATACTCCCAAAATCGTTATATCGGTAAGATCTTGCATTGTTGTCAACCGATTTATGAATGAATTATTCATTGATAACGATGACTAAGATACAAGTATTGCTCACTTTATATAATGAGACCATACCGTGCCAACATCACCAAAATTGTATAACCATTATCAGCTTCAGTATCGGGAATAGAGGTCATATCGGGAATATGTGGCCGTATCGGTCATAAACCTCGAAGACAGCCGTGAAGTATAAGTATTCTGCCTTTCGTCTGACGAGTGAGGCACGGGAGGCCTAATCCTAGTTTCTTCTCCTTTCCTTCTTTAATATGTGAAGGACGGAATAAGGAAGAAGATTTGACGGCGGATGGAATAGATAGGCAAAAAGAAATATTCTTTTATTGTTTATAAACCCCTCCTTTCAATTAAAGGTAAGCAAAGCATCAGCAACTCATTAGCTGGTTGCCGATGCATATGCGGTCACTTAATATCAGCTGAACAACTTGCTTGTTTGCCACCTTCTGCTATAAAAAGAGTAAAATATATAAAACGAAATTCTAATTGAATGTCATGAGAACAAACATATTGATATCAAATGTACTCACATCGTTATGTGTAATAGAATTATACAGGATACCCAATATGCACAAAACAATTGACACTATTGCTCGCTTCGCCCATTTCCATTCAAATACTATAGTTTCAATCAAACATTGCATTGTTATTATCTGAAATGTGCAAGCAAATATTTTATACTAATAATATTATAAACAGATAAGATTTGACTGTCGGTTTGTTCTCAAGAACTACAGAATGATTTAAAAAATCACATATAGTTAGCACACACATTTCTCCAGACTAAGCTGAACCCTATATAATATTATTGATCATGACATCTGAGGTCAACTTACAGTTGATTGTTATTCATTCTCTATACAAACTCATCCTCTATTTTAAAATTTTAGGGGATGACTTGAAAATTCTTCCTTAGTGCTCGCCTACGTAGTAACAAAAATATCTATAAGAAGATAAATAACTTTGAAAGTATAAGAAAGTTCTCTCTTGTGTCATACGCACCGTGATATTACTGTTATACTTTATTCGGTCTAGCCCCTTGCCCCAAAATAATAAGTTTACACCTTTCGTTATTCGGTTTTGATGTTAATACGGGTTTAGGTGATGTTTACGTTCGTACCTTTTTAAAAACAACTTTGTATACATTTATGAGATTTTTACAAAGCTTAGCTTAGCTTAAAAGCTAGTTTTTTCTTTAAAAAAAAAATAACAAACGTATCTTACGATAATCATAAATTCCATTAAGAAACTCAACGTGAAATACATAAGTGTATAAAAATTCCCCAAGTAGAACGCAGAAAAATATATAGGCCACAGAAAAAGATAGGAAATTGGATCTGAAATATAAAAAAAATGTCTGCAATTGAGGATTAATAAAACTTATAAACTAGATGGTGCATATATTTATCTAAATATAGAAAGTTCTTATTTAACACTACTATGATCATTTCGTTTTAGGGGATTTAAAAAGATTGCAAATTGTATTTTACAATGACATTCTTCTTAGACATTCAAACTGAGCGTAAGACTGTTCTAGAAGATAACCATCTTCTAGAACAGTCTTACGCTCAGTTTGAAGTTTGAAGTCAAAATAGTTAAAAAACTTACTAAACTCCGTTATAAGTATGGGAGACTTCACCATATTTTCGCAGTGTATTTTCAGTCTATAGCCAAGTAAACCTCTGAATATGTAGTAAATGGAATTGGAGATGATCATTATAATACTGTCACGATCCGGATTTATCTGGAATTAATAAATGGTGTTCAGATTCTGTTGTGTATACGTTTCTCGTTTCCAAATAGCATCCAAACCACCAAGACGAACTGGTTAAACTATGATCACCGATAGGTTAATTTTAAGATGCGATTGTGAAGATGAAATATACTTTACACACTGCTGTAGTACTTCTTGACGTCAACACGTGCACTACAGGTGGTGCGGTCATTGATTCCGACAAGACATCCGTATCGGCTGCCTGTAACATAAAATTGTTTCAATAATCTAGACTCATATCATTTAACTTTTTGCTGGATCTTCTAAGCAGTGTTTCAGTGTCATTTGTTCAACCGCCAATATTAAAGAATTCAAACAGATGTAGAGATGTTTAAATTTAAAAAAAAAATATTCAATTTTAAGGTTTTTTTTAAACATTTAATAATTGACGACAAACAATCTTCACGACCTTCCATTTCATCTTTCAAAAAGATAATGCCTAGAATTTTCCTAAATGTGGTACGAGTATATGAATCGTCATCTCCCTGCCCTTTAAAGGTGGGTAACGCATCTGCAACTCATTACTTGGTTGCAGATGCCTATGAATAGCGAACACTTGATACTGGGAGAACCGCTTGCTCGGGTGCCACCGTCTACCATTAAAAATATGGTATTCATAAGCCCAATGACTCATCATCTAATAACCATCTAATTCATTTTCTCTAAATTTATTTTAAATAATTTCTTGGATAGCTTTTTACCCTGAACAATAAAGCGGAAAATACTATAATTAACATTACAACACTTATACCCAAAGCATGCGGACGTAGTTGTCATTAGGCAATGGTATGCTCTTGAGGTCCGTTTCAAGATAAGTGATCATTAGGTGCCCGAAAGTAATAACATACAATACAGTCAACATCATTTGAACGTTATGTAGTATCTGTAATAAATCTCACATCATTGTTATGTAAGTAAGATTATACACCTTAACTAGTTTATGTCACCGACCGATTGTAAGAGCAGGCACTTTATTATCGGGCTAGGCAAATTCTAAACAGTCGGCACATTGTCAGTTTAATAAATCATTGAGAATGTGCCGTTTCTTTTCTAGGCACATTACAAAGATGCAGCGTAAAGCGCATATTTAACCAATAGTCATGAATGTCTTTGTCTACAAAACGAACTTTGAGCGCTGATTGGTCGAAACTTGAGACTCGCTTTTTTTATTCGTTGCCGTTGACTTTAGTCAGTCGCTAAAAGTAACCAAATAAATGTGATTTCATTAAATAGTTACGAAACTAAAATTACACAAGTTATCTATTTTCCAACAGGTTATGGACAGTGAAAAATAACCAAAAGAATTTTCAACTTTATCAACTGGATTTAGACGTCACAAACAATATTACACAGGTTTCTTGAACATGAACTGTCTTCAATTCCCATTCTTGTCAATATAAATAACAGGTTTAATTTTAGTTCAGTATGTAGATGTTATTTATAAGTTTAGTACTAATGGTACGAAAATAAGTGAAAATAACATCACAAGAATGTTTGAATTTTATTTGTTTACGTTTAGCAACAGCGTGCAAGCTAGAAAAGAAGTGGCGCAGGATTCGAGTTTCGACGTTTCGCTTTGTCGAACGACATTTTTACAATATGCCTATGGTACTTAGTCCAATAATTTCGACCCATTAGAAAGTGACTGGAAATTAAACGTCATACTGTCAATGATTCGTTTAACTGAGAATGTGCCAACCATTTAGAATTTGCCTAGCCCGATTATAAAATATCTGCTCTGACAATCGGTCGGTGACGTTTAACCATATATCGCTCGCTTTGTACTCTATAAAAAAAACCTCAGGCTTTCATAAAGACTGCGAACAGAATTGAACTCAAAACAGGTGAGAAGGCGCGACAATAGAAAAATAAATCAATAAATCAACAAAATAAACCATTGTATCCTAACATCCAAATTTTTGTGGTTTCTAGTATTTTTAACAGGCAACAACAATATCTGTTGCACGAATCCTGGGCCAGCTCGACAGGTGAAATACCTTGGCTAGGCTTCACATACCACTGATGACGCGGGGAGATCTGTCCATAACTTTACCTTGGCATATGATCTGACACAACTGGTTTACCTCACCCAAGCGAATCCTAGATTTCGAGGATCACATACCTTCCCTGATGCATGCTTTACTAACCACATATCCGGACAGTTTCCGTCGATGCTAAGTGGGGTTCGTCGGACTACTGCCTAATCTGGACCACAGTTTCTATCTCGAGACGCCCACGATTCCAACCGGTGGGCCATCGTCGGTCTGGCCCTATAGGTTAGCGCAAGTTTGCTTCAAGCTGCCTAATCGGCAAAGACCACGGCTCGGATTCGTTCAAGTACAGGCCTATTGCCATAAGCTCTTTGTTCTCCATAATAATGGCAATAACCATTAATTGCTAGCTCATCTCAGTCACACATAGGAGATAGTTAACTTATTATGTGATAGTGATTATACTGCTGGTGTGTCTAAAGTAAAAATAAATAAATCAAATCGAGCATCATTTTTGAACGTATTTGTATAGAACAAGGTATCTGGAGGTGCAATAATCTATGACCAAGATATAGTGTGTTCGAATTTAAACAAGAAAAAACTTACTTTCCAAATACGTCTACTATACAATTGCTTGTAATTTAAAACTGCTATAATCCAGAGGAAAGCGAAAGTGAAGTAATACGACTTTTCTAGTTTTTCAAAACGATTCCTGAAAAATGTTTATTTATTCTATACATATATTCAAAAAAATTAAAATAATAAAATGGTTATATACATAACCTGTAATAAATAATAATAATAAAATGGTTATATACATAACCTGTAATAAATAATAATAATAAAATGGTTATATAAATAACCTGTAATATATAATTGGAGCTAACTGGAATGATACATTCCTGTCCGTTTTATAAATTCCATCTTGGAATATTAACGTTTCATTTTTTACCATGTAATAAAAGTTTTCAATGGTCAAGCAAAGGACGACGTAATCACCGATTCTCACGTACTCTGAAGTGCACCTGTATTGATAATAATAATAATAAATCAATTTTAATACTAAAACCTTCTTAAATCTGTTATTATAGGCTTAAAATTAATAAAAGGGTAAGGTTCAAACTTTTAGGTATGTGTTAAGTAATAAAATAAAAACTCTCCACTATTTTTGTTACATTTGCAACGAACACTATACCTTAAAATTTGAAAGCAGCGCCATCTAGTGATCCATTTATGCAACTGTCTGGCTCTATAACTCTAATGTAGTTATATGCTAGTAGTATGTAATTTTATTTGTGCACATTATCTGTTTACTTTCAGAATTCAGAATCTCCATGCTTTTTCTGCTACGCTCTCATATACGATACGATATACGAGCTAATACACTAAAAACTTCATTTTTTTTATTAACATAGACATCCAAATATGAAAACCGAAATACCTGTTCCAAGGATTCTTGAAAAATATACCGCAAATTACATAATCCAACAAGCAAGCCGCCGTTCCAGTATATATAACCAAATAAACAAAACTAGCTGCAATAAATGCCAAATTTGCTCCTAAAAGTAAAAACATTTGTTATAAAACACAAAATAAGAATGATTACAGTACTAAGGGAATTGATTTTGATTATGTTATTTTCAATTGTGCTAGGAAATGACAGTGACAGAAAGGAATTTAACAGTGATAGAGCCCGCAACAACATATGTTGCACGAACGGGCCGATGAAATACCACGACCTCAGAATATGGGCGATAAGTAGAAGTATTCTGCGTTTCGTCTGATAAGTGAGGTGCCGAAGGCCTAATTCTAGTCCTCTTTACCTTCCCATCCTTTGCTAATAAGAAAAGGATGGGACGGGAGGGAGGGATAGATAGAGAAAAGTTAACATCCTTTTTCCCGTCTATTACCTCCTGCATCCATTTAAGGTAGGCATCGCATCTGCGACACATTTGCTTGTTGCGGATGACTGTGGGTGCCTGCTACCTTAGAAAAGACTTGCCGTTGCCAGTCTTGTTGTAAGGCATAAGAAAGGATTGTAAGTGAAAGAGGAGATTAGGAGGGGGTGTGAAGTGAAGAAGATAGAATACCTATTCTTCATGACTTCTTTGAGTTCGTGGTATTTCACAGGTCGAGTTTCTTCATGCATCCATGCTGTCGCTGGCACAGAGTTTTAGTGGTGGTTTAAGGTCAGGTTCGATGCGGTAGGCCGGTCATAAATTCTAAATAATGTTTACAAATAGAATTGTTCAATGTTACCATAGGCAAGAGGTACCATCTTTGATAAGAACAAATGTTGGTCGGGCACGTAGGAACTTAAGAACATGTAAATATACGTGTTGGGCAAACTTTTGCAAAAGACATTCATAATGTGAAACCACAAGTATCTGCAAGCAATGACGTAAGTAACAAATTATTTCTCCTGTTCTTCGAATTATTAAAATTCATTAGTTTGGTAAATACATAATAATAAACTGTTTCCATAGCTGTACTAGCTCAAGGATTTTGTTAAGTCTAAGGTCTAATATGTAAGGTCTAATGCGTATTAATAATAAGCATTAATTTGATGGTTATCGGCATCCTAATAGTACTTTATTCATTTGTCCAACTCACTATTGTATATATCAATTAACATCAGCCCCTTATGACATATAATATAGAGATCTCTCTTACACTATTACTAAATATTTCACAATTTCATAACGATTTTATAAAATAAATCAAATACATTTACTTGTTAAATTCAGCTTGCTGCGTACATATTATTTGAGTTTTAGTAGGGGATGACACGTATGCTCGATAAAACGCCAGTTTTTCATATATCGTCGCCGGTATTATAGGGCGGTTGGTTAATATTTCCTTCTATCAACAAAAAACATTCAGCAATTAATTCTCAGGTATTGCATCCGACAATTATCTTATGGTTCAGTTATTTTTGTGAGTTTCACTGGATTTGTCGAAGAGTGCGTTCAGGCTTATTCCTTTAAAAGTAACTAAGCTTGACGGTTCTACAGGAGCCTCACCCCTGAAAGTCTGGAAACATAAGCTACGTATCTTTTACGCTAAAATACATATGTTCCAAAATATTTAAAAAAAAAACTTTTTCCCACATTAACTTATAACATTAGATCCATATTATATTACACATTTTCACTTTATCTCACGATTTTCACAAAATTACATTTACAATGAAAGTATAAAAAGTGTAATGGCCGCCATGTAGGGAAAGTGACGTTTGTTTGTTTACAGAATTTCCATCTCGATTTGGAACAAACAATACATACAAATGTACGGTCGAGCGCCGGTAGCGATAGAAATAGTATGTATATCTCTTTCTCGCTAATGCTTCTTTTATATGTGCATGGCTCCTTTTTTTTTTTGTGACTGAAAGGTCACTGTTTGCCTAGAGGAGGCATTTACAGCTACAGCGGGCTCGAGGCGGCAGAGCGCAGAGGGCGCCTAGCCTAAGCCTCTTTAAGAGTAACTTAGCTCGAGGGCTCCCTCCGTAGAGGGAGCCTCGGCTCGGGCCGTTACTTTATTATTATCACCGGATTGGGAGGTCGCCGAGCTCTTAGGTCGCTTCGACGGACGCTCCATGGAGTGACTCGGCTCAAGGGCCCCCGAGAGAGGACCTCGGCTTGGGCTAGCATGGCTCCTTACAGTCGTAGCGTGATGTAAAATAGCCTAACGCGTTTCGTATAATTGTGGTGTTAAACGTAAAATTATGTTTTCAAATCCAATTAGTAGTTTCCGAGATTAGCGAATTCAAACAAACCTTCACTTTATATTATAAAGTTAACATATTACATAAGGGGGTCGTCGAGGTCTTACGTCGGTCGACCTGCCTCTCGGTGGAATTACCAGATTCAAAGGATCTAAGCATAGCCTGTTCAATGCGTATTTAGCATTTCCTAGTGTCTCTTATGAGAGACCTTTGTGACACAATTGTGTTAGCGGAATTAGCGGCGTGTTAGGCAATTAATTAAGTTGTCTTACTTCGAAATCTAATATCTAAAGATGATTTAGTACCACAATTACATTTATTTTAATGTCTAATTTTTGAAACTGTTAAAAATTACCTTTTGTTTTACTGTGAGATGGTTGGAATTTTGTTCGAGGGGTGATTTTTCTAAATCAAGTGATGTAGTCGGTGTGATACCTGTGTCCCAGCTCGCGAATTGGTTAGATTTTGGATTATCCTCGTACTGTAAGGTACCCATGTTTATTGCACCAATCTAAATTACTGAAACAAATATATATTAAAAACGACTGGCTTAAGATTTGTTGGGTTTCTCTCCACCTCTTCTATAATCTCACTTACTTCTCTTTTTCCTATAAAATATCAATCAACGTAAAATATATTAACTTTCGATTGTTACTTTTTGACAATATGTCAAAAGACAAACATTTCTGACACTTATAAAGCCTATAAATATATTCTTTTAGAAGATATAGATAGAAGAGAAGTATAACCTAAGTGGACAGAATTGAGCAAAAACAGAAGCAAGAATTCTTCTTGCTATGTATAAAAGTACTTCTATCTTGATAGTAAGATCCTGTTACATGTTTTGTGAGGACCGACAACCAAATTGACTTGAGCCTTATAGCGCATCGGCTACATGCTGGCTCGGCAAACTTGCTCTGCCCTATAATTAACAGATGGCGATAATGGATTTTACATAAAAGATAGTTATATGCTGTCGCGGGCTTTTTACATGTAAAAATTTCCATTATACATTATATAATATGAACATGTAACTCCAACGGTTTTTGCAGCGCACACCAGAGTAGCTCGCATATGGCGGAATGTTTTCCTCCTTACTTGACAATTATCGTGATCTTTGGACAATTCACACTATATCTTTATAAATTATATAGCCTATGTGTTATTCTGATGTATAAGCTGTATTATTGTAAAGTTTCATTACAATTCATTCTAGTTTTTGCATGAAAGAGTAACAAACATCCATACATACAAACTTTCGCATTTATAATATTAATAGGATGGCCAGTTTGAGAAGAGGTAATAGAGTCATATTGAGGAATAAAAATATTACGCGTTTTATAATACAAAATGAGAAAAAACAGTCCTAATTTGTCCTATACTGTCATGTGGCATAGAACAAATAGCAACTACTCGTATATTCCAGAAAACTTTAAATGTATAGTGCGCAATTTCAATTTCAGCATTCTTCCTAACTCCTACATTACACTGATTACAATTTGTCGTATAAATTCAAATTTTAATTAGTCATCTGGCAGGTATCTCAGTTAATGTTGTGATCGGAAGCAGACCATGGATACCGGTAT
>JWHW01029350.1:26881-37497 GCA_000931545.1 Papilio glaucus | reverse complement strand
TTATATGGACAAAATATTTCATGTCAGACATTACTGTGGCGTCTAATCCCAACTGCTGTTGACTAATGGGACGACGCAGCACTCATGATTAATGACACCTGGAAGTACAGATAAATTATTGTTCTGTCATTTCGTGGATTACGGATCCTTCACATATCTCATTGGACTCGTAGCAAGTATTATTGTCAATATTATATGTCGATTTTAATGTAAGACGAAACTGCCTCTAGATATGATAACCGTTTTTATTTTTAAAAAAAATTAAACTGACTTCTATGCTAAAACGAAATAAAATTTGAGTATTTGTAGACTGCCGCCCATTACTAGACAAAATTTGTCAGAATGTATTAAAGGGTAATACGACGAATGGCTTCCGTTCAAAACCAAAAGCTATAACGAAGCTTAAAAAACTAAAAAGAAACGTGCACAGCTGTAGTTAAGGTAACAAAAGTTTTTCAATCATAATAATTAACGTAACGTAACCTTAAGTCGAAAGTATTTCTCAAATGTAGATTTTTTTATTGTTTAGTTATTATTTAACAGATTATTAACAGATAGTTGTAGACTGTCTTACAAGTTAATATACAACGTAGCCCGTACGTTATTGAGTAAGCCGCAGGTATGACGCGTGTGACCACAATGTGTGGTTGGGTCGTGTTGTCGCAATACATTTATAATGTTTACAAATAGAGACCCTAACAGTTTACTATAATAATTTTACTTTGTTTGAGTAATTATCTCGCATATATAATAAGAAAATAACCGTCGTAACATGTACTGTTTTGTTAAAGCTAAAATGAAAAACAAACCATAATCAATATATTTTAAATCCAAATTCGTATGTCCTTTGAGTATGAAAATTAATGTTTTCAACACAATTGTTCAATTGGGATTTAAGATCTATAATAGTTGAATGTATAAAAAAACACAGACAGTCATAAGGACTGTCGACAGAAAACTCAAAAGAGGCTCGACAATAGTTTAGTAATAAATAATCAACAAAAATAAACAACTTGTAGCTTAACAAAATAATACAAGAAAAAGTCAATAAAAAATGTTCGACGAAACTGTTCCAAATTATAATAAGCATGTTGCTGACGCATGTTCCATGTTGCGCATGTTGTTCATACGAACTTATAAGATTTTCCCCTAATAATATTATTTACAGCACGGCTAAAGAACTTCTTCACTTCAAAAAAAGATGAAAACGATGGTGGCAAATACACATAAATAAATATATTTTAAACGAGGGGGAATCACTTCTGCTTCTTGCAATCAATATTTTTCATTTCTAGATTGCTCCCATTTAAATATTATCCAGATTCGTTAAGTAGTTCCAGAGCTATTCAGGACTTTTAGGAATCGAAGTCGAGTTTTTGTAGTTTTAATTAGCTTAAATTATCACATTACTATTTTAGAAATAAATATAAACATACATACAATTTTTATTGACTTTAAAATTCAATTAATGCAATTGGTTATATAAAAACTGTAGCTCTATTGACTAATCAATGTATAAATACCCTTCTTAATGTTTGCGGTAATCTTTCCTTTATCAATTACTCTCATCCGCCTCAAAGGCTAAGTTAACAGCTTAGCAAACATCGTTAGCGAAGGTAGACAAATATTGGACCAGAAACACTTGGCTTACGAAAACATACGCAGAAGAAATATAAATACTTTGTTGCATTGAGTACGTATTCTTATATCTATACTATACTATATAACTTACTAATATTATAAATGCGAAAGTTTGGATTGATGTTTGTTACTCTTTCACGCAAAAACGGCTGAATGGATCTGGATGAAATTTGGCACAGAGATAGAGTATAGTCTGGAATATAACATAGGCTACTTTTTATAGCGGAAAATGTACGGTTCCGTGTGATTTTTTACAGGTATATGTACAGACATATCTACGTATATAAAAGCCGAAGCTAGGGGAATCACTAGTATAATTTGAAACCACCAACCCAATGGAGGTAGATAGAGATAGCAAATTAACAGTGGTAGAGCCTGCAAGACTTGACGTTGCATGAATATGACGCCTCGAACTTGGAAATACCATGATCTCAAACCCGAGTCGAGAGTCACCGAGTGGGTGAAGAAAAGCATAAATACTAATTGATAAGAATTATAGTTCGACGCAGCGTAGTAAAGCATTCAACAAGATGTACCTATGTTCTGGTCAAGGTTGCGGGAGGATTGGCGTCAAGGGACCGATCGTTGTAGCGATCAATGGCGGCCTCCCCGTCCAGCAGTTGCAGCAGTAAAATGACAACGACTGCCAAACAATTAAGACTCAAAAAAATTCTGCCCTAATTCCTTCCGAGAAAAAAATCACATGTAAATATACAGTATGGAATATAATCGTACTGTGCCGACCCCACATGAGCAGGAAGATGATAATGAAATAAAACGACATTTAATTGCAATTATTCTTGTAATTGGTAATATTAGAGTAAAGAAGTAGTATATATACGTAGATAAACAAGAGTAGTACTTACAATAATTCCATTAGGAATTAAAATTAATCACGAAGTACGACAAGTCCGAAAATGGGCAGTGGCCGTGACATCTCAAGGGGAATGATTTATGATGTTAAGTCAAAACAAACTATTAGCCAGCTCTCGGACGAAACTAGGCCAGACTGATAAGTAACTAATACTTCGGTTATAGACACCTTTCTATAAGTTCTATTACTTCGAGTGAAGAAATAAATATTGGCGACGGAGCTTCGTTTTACTCTTTTTAGGGTACCGTACCGAAAGGGTAAAACGGGAATCCTATTACTACTACTACTATTACTAAGACTCCACTGTCCGTCTGTCACCAGGCTGTATCTCATGAATCGTGATAGTAAGACAGTTGAAATTTTCACAGATGATGTACTTTTGTTGCCGCTATAACAATAAATACAGACTAAAATAAATATTTAAGGAGGGCTCCCATACAAAGAACGTTACCGGTTTTTTTTAATGCGGGGAAGACATGGACTTTTGTATCATCAGATGGAGCCACACGTCCACCGGGAGTGTTGGACTCGACCTCATACGGTGTTCTCACGTATATATGTCCGTTCCATTGTGACCTCCAAGCTTTAAAATGCTTGACCGATGTTTTCTAGTGTCATTAAGTGAGGTGTCATGAGATTCGTCTTCCCCCGCAAGTATCATAGCTTATATGATGATGTTAACAATATAATGAAATTGTTACAACCAAGATTAAATTTTGATTATTTTCTTGAAAATTTAACAATACACTGTTACTTGTTACGTAAAATGTAATTTATATTCGAATGTCATCATATAGCGCCATTAAACAGGATTATGAGGTCCATATTGGTTTATAATTTATTGCCGACAATCCATTTATTTTCATTCATCGATTCATCTGAGTGTTATTCATAAGTAAGATTTAATTCGTGACTAATTGTACCTTTAAAATGATCTTTAAAAGATCTAACTAACCATATGTAGTTAGAATAAAGACTAAATTTAATAACAAGCACATTTTTAGTATACAGATGGGATTTTTATTTTAGTTTTTGAAAAGAATTGAAACGGTTCATTCGTGGCCGCAGTCTTGGAAACGTATTTTTCTCCCTTTTACGCAATAAGCGTCAGATTGATTTATAAGTTTGGGATTGCCTGGTGAGAATGGTTACCTGTGATAGATTTATATTTCCTCTTGGTTATTGCGCCCCGAACAATTTATCTTCATCTCACACATCACTATGTTTATTATGTCGTAGCTTAACGTTTGTATAACACGCTTATATATTGAATGTGTCGAAACATAGCTCGTGTTTACCTCGAACAATATAAATTAGTGTACGTAATTTACACTAATATAATGAAGTGAAAAGATTTGATTGTTTGTTTGTTCTGGATAAACTAAAAAACTAATGAACAGATTATAAAACGTCCTTCCGGTCACGAGCTTTTTTTACGTGGGGAAATTACGCATACTTATCTCTCTGGAGCAAGAGAAAAGTTATGTCGGACTTGCCGACTAAAACCCCAAGGCGGCCGCCAACAGCGTTGACGGGGGGTCATGGGATCTCCGTTCAGAACTCAACCGCGACCCCTGAACCGCTTCGCTATACAGAAAAGTAACGACCTAAGGTGACGACCAGGTATATATGGTTTTCAATTTTATACGTTTAATAAATAAATGATATAAAGGTTGCTATTGCAATCAATGCTTTATATACGTCCCTGTCAATCCATACAAGATACGTGTAGATACAGGCTCTCCTTATTTGGAAACAATTTTGACATCATATTATAAAATCGAACGTAAGTTTCAGTTGTACAGACCAAAAGCATTTGATAGCTATTAATTAAACTTCGTTGAGCATCGTAGACAAAGTTTGACACGTTCCCCTTCACATTCGCCGATTACTGAACTGTGTTACTTACTTCGACAAACTTTAAGGTTATATGCTGATGAAATGATGATACTTTGAAATAATTGATAAACTATAAACTTTGTCGTCAGATCGTACATAAATTGTATGCAGAAAAAACACCCATTAATTAATTAAATTGCATTTCTTGTAGTAAGGCTGTGTCGGTCCCGTTCTCTCTTTTGATCCTCACTTCACCCAGTTTCCTCCATTTCACATTCTTATTACAAATAGATGTAAAGAAACAGAGGTCTAAAAATAGAACCCTGCCATCACACTCATCAGCACTAATGCAGAATACTTCTATTTCACGCATGTCTTGTGTGCTTAGTTACTGCTAAGAGGTTTAGGCTAAGCTCTGCGCTTTGTTTCCACAAACCTGGTGTAGCTGTAGATCCTCCTCCAGGTAAATAGAGACAAGTCAGTCAGAAAAATTGGTATTTTTCTGTCTCTTAGGTTTGACGATCGATGGACTCTTGTCTTCTTCTAGCATAAAATATAGGATAGTCACGGCATTCCTCACTTTTAAAATTATCTGAATCATCTCACGCCAAGCACTTTGTCCTTAATATGAGTCGTATATCAGGTACGCCGTGTGAAATTGTATTATGCGTCTAATGTTAGTTTAACATCCCTAACGTTGTTTGTCTAATTGTTTGTCTTCGGTGTGAGAGCTGCAAGATTAATTGATAAAGTAAGGGATATTATGAACAACTTTAAACTTGCCAAGTTTAACCTAGTTGTAAAGTTTGTAATAACATTACTGTTCGTATGGTGCATACTCGTACATATTTCAAACATCACTGTGATTTAAAGACACGGATTCAAATTGCAATTCACTTTTGATCAAGTTTATTTGTTGTTATGTGTTGGATTAATGTTGTTGGATATATGTGGCATGAACTATAGAGTACTAGATACAAACGCTATTAAAAAAACAGATTTGTTTGTATTGGATAAACTCTTAACGTTAACTTGCATGTCAAAGCCGTTTACTAATGTACTGAGTCAAAATGGAATCTCACTGAGTATTTTTTTTGCAAGTTTTCCTTGTACGCCTTAACGGAGAGGAGAGAGGAAAAATGCGGCTGGGATATTGATTATAGTTTGATATGGTTAAAATTTGAACATCACATTGTAATAAAGTGATTGAAATTATTAATCTTCTTTAAGAGCAATAATCAAGACTGATAAATACCTCGAAGCTACCTTTGTACTACACTAATTTTAGGTTCTACAAAGATAATACATCAAATTCTGCCAACTTCAACTTCAATGTCCACTGGCAGACGCAGCTCTCCCACATGAATGGTCACAAAATCGATTCTTTTCCATCCTCGTCCAGTGGATCCGCAACCTTGACCAGTTTGCTCGCATCTTGCGGTAGGTCTACCGTGGCCACTGATTCTACGAGCAATGCAACTGTCTAATGTAATACATAAATCAAGGGTTCTAACCGCAAGGTCTACAGCAATTAAATACAATTCTGTACACACGGTCTCGCGAGTAGTTTTCTTTACCATAATTGTTTATAATGTAATTAATTAAAGCGCGATATAACTGTAGGTTACTGGGTAAACCGAACTTATTGTGGGTAACTTAGAAATTTAATTAACACGTGAGAATGCGTACATTGTAAACGATGACAACGTTAATGTACACGAATATAGTGAACATTATGTTCATTATGTGTTTGCAGGAACGCGTCTGCCTGCGGTTCCTTTGTTTAGAAATGTTAACTTTATACAAGATCTAATGTAGGTGATTATATTTTCTAAGTATACCTTCTTACATGGATAATTTAGTACTGCACATCTGTATATTACTGTCACAGTTACAAGTTTAAGTTGTAGTTAATACCATCTATGAGAAAGGACTAAAGAGATATTCTTTGTGAATCATGATAGAAATATTAGTTGAGGATAGTATTTTTTATAGAAGAAGGTGGTAAATAAGCCAGCGGTTGACCCGAAGCTAAGCGACCGCTGCTCATAGGTGTCTGCAACAAGCTAGTGAGTTGCAGATGCTTTGCCTACCTGTAGTGGGGTGGGAACATGGACAAACAGAAAAAAAAATCCTTTTCCTATTTATCCCCTCCCGTTAAATTTTCCTTTCCTTCCCATTCTTTCCTTATTAGAAATAGATGGGAAGGAGAAGAGCAGTAAAATTAGGCCTCTGACACCTCACTCATCAGAAGAAACTCAGAATATTTGGACTTCACGCCTTTGAGGTTGTGGTATTTCACCGGTCGAGCTGGCCCATTCTAGCAACATATGTTGTTGCGGTTAAAAACTTTTCAAAGTATCGAGTTAAAAACATAAAATAAATTATGTGAAATATTGCTAATATCTGGTACTACTTATATCGCCCTTCTTTAGTATGTTACTAATTTGATCGATATAAGTTCTCCTTGGACGTGCCCTACCAACACTGCCACTTACTTTTGCAACATCAATTTGTTTCGTTACTCTCCCTTCATTCATCCTTTCAACATGCCCAAACCATCGAAGCATATCTTTCTCAATTCTGGATACAACATCCATTCTTAAGCCACACTTTTCCCTTATAACGCTATTTTTAATCCTATTATTCAACGTTACGCCTAACATACTTCTTAAGGATCGCATCTCAACGGCATTAACTCTACTAACTAGCTTTACCTGCCAAACCCAGCTCTCACTTCCATACATTAAAGAAATTACTTCGAAATGATTATGTTTTATAAGTGTACCCCAGTTGGTCTTAAGCTCTCACAGTACTAACCAAATATACTTCCAAGAAGAAGCTTAAAAATTAATTATTTGCAAAAATTTGTTCCAAAAGGATAATACGAGAAACATCAGTAAAGGTTTCGTATAAAAACGTTCGTAGCTTTTCAATATATTTTTTTGTTCCCAAATTGAATTTCGTATTAAGGTACAATTTAGCCGATGGAAGCATATCAAAGCAGACTTACAAATTATTTATGAATATGGATATCTCCGATCCGTAACAGATTTACGTCCGTCGGTGTTCAGGTAAATGAAAAGGGTTTGAAATAGGAAAGTAATATAAATAAAATCGCAAACGGAAGCACTTCCTCTTTTATTTAATAAATTGCTTACAAATTTATGCGAAATATGTTTTCCATGTTTTCGTGTACAGATCGTGTTATTTAAAATAAAAGAAAGATATTGGTTTAAACACTTATTCATAACTTACTTTGTTTCATATTACGACTGAGTAGTCTAAGCATAACACCTACTTTAACACGGAAAAATGAATATACGAAGACTTTAAAATTTAAACAGAAAATTATGAGCATACGTATGATGCGATTAAAATTAAGCATTTTGTACTGACAAGAAATCGTTATTTCGAAAAGAAATGTATCATTTGTACTATCATCATCATCTCCTAGCCCTTTTCCCACTTAGATGGGATCGGAACAGTGTAATTGTAGTCTATACTGTTTAGGTTTTGGCTACAGTTTACTACCTGTCGCCAACCCTCCTCGGGAATAATTGGTTGCACTTGGTTTGTCTTTCTCTCACTTTGGTTGTCTTGTTTTATCAATGTGATCAAAGACAATTGCGTTGCCGTGATAGTCAAATGTCGCGATGACTATTATTGGACGGGCACATCCCTTCTCGTCAAGTTCGTCATTAGCTGATCAACATTCATCTCTTCTGTGATAATAATCCCACGCTAATTTACATTCCTATAAAAGATGTGCCCTCTTCCGTCTTCATGGAATTCCGCCAGTACCTCTTCTGTGTCGTAATACATCACGTGCTTACTTTTGCTGCTTTCGGATTGATCGAATTCAGAATGAGAAGACCGCATGCGGTAGACATTTAATGATTCGGTTATGCGCACACGCATACTGCCTTTAGAAGCTTCCTGGTCGCTGGTAATGAATTAATATTTTTTCTTAGACATATGTATAATATTAGTAAACTAACAATATTAAAAATACATCCTACCAAATAACTATATTTTTATAAATAAAGTTCTCCCACATGTTTTGAAGAACGGATTAGGAATGTCATAAATGCGTTTGAATTTATCACATCATTTTTTTATTATAAGTAATCTAGAGCTTGACTACAATTTTATTTACACCATGAACTTCAAAAGTCTTCGTAAATTAGAATAATATAAGAAGAAAAAACCCAAAGACGCTTTATAAGATAAGGTTTAAGTACCTTTGTGAGAACTATGATAAGATAAAACATAGATCGAAGAATATATGGCCCTCTTGGAATATTAAATACATCAAATATTAAGAAACTTGATTAAACTAAGACTATTAAAATCTAAACATAAATTTTATGCATATACCAGCTACTTGAGTAGTTCATGCTAGGCCATGAAACCATCCAAATATAAACCTATGTTTTACACACAACATCGTAGTTGTAATCGCAATACTAGTAATATTAAGTGTTTTTTAATAAAAAAGGGTCGTTAAACTTTTTATACTAGAAGGTGGTAAACGAGCAAACGGTTTACCTAATTTTAAGTAACCGCTACCCACAGGCAAGGGGTCCGCAACAAGCTAATGAGTTGAAGATGCATTGGCTATCTTTAATGGACAGAGGGGATAGACAGGAAAAGGATATTTTCTTTACCTATCAAACCCGGGGAGTGACTCCAATCCTCTACTACTTTCGACCTACTTCTTATTATAAAAGGATAGGAAGGGGAAGAGGACTGGAATTGGGCCTCTAAAGCCTCACCCATCAGACGAGACGCAGAAAATTTCTACTTCAAGCGTTTCTTTTGTGAAGTCTCGGTAGAAGAATATGTAAGTAAAAGTTCTTAAGAATGAAGTGATATAATGAAGTGAAATCTTACCACCATTCCAAAAATGATTTAAGACAATCAGCTAGAGCTTGTGTTAGCATTAAGTTCATGACATTATTCGATTTTGCATTCTGTACCCTAAACCATTAGGGTAATAACTCTTTAATTATTATTATTATAGTGGTTTAAGTATTATTATAGAAGTTATGTGATTGTTTTGAAACTATAAACTAAGTGGAAAACTCTAGAACTTATACAGTGTTACTTAAAACTTTAACACTGGTAGAGCCAGTGCTGCTTGCTCCATTATTGTTAAAGTTATCTAATAGTAGTACATAAGTACAATATAAATTACTATCTAATATACTATGAGATTGTATGTAACCAAAGAATCATATATCGAGAGAACGAGTTCTCTCCCACTTCTGAAAACAATCATGTCGTGACGATATCTCAATGTTTTCACGTTTGTGAACTTCTTATTAATTCAATCAAATGTGATATATATTTTTGTCACTTGGTACACTATGATGACCATTTAAATGGCAGATTTAAGGACCAAGAAATTTTTTATATCAGTGATACGATAAATCACGACAAATGATTTCAATGTAGTTATATTTAAGACAGCAAGTTAAGTGATGCGTAGTGACGTTACATTAAATGGTAATATTAATCCAGGCCACGTCTACTCTAGAAATTATTACGTCGCACGTGACATACATGACAATCAGGAGATTAACTAAAGATTGCGCCCAGATGACGTCTTACGTCGCGTTGTCTTAACTTTGAGCTACATACAAATTAGTATGAAATCAGACAATAAAAGATAATCTAATACTCAAAGAAATAGATAAATTTTGAGTTTAGTGATCGCCAAAAGTCGCCCGCTGCTAGACGTAGGACTCCCCAATTTATCTACAAATATCGGTCTCTTGTAGGAGTCCTCTGGATGAGTGCCTCATGCAGTGCACTGCTGCAACCTTGACCGATTTGAATGTGGTAGATCTACCTACAGGTTGTCGACCTGTACTATTCTAGAGCCTTAAGAGCCTATCAATGATATGCTTTGAATGAGACATATTTATAAATTATATTTGCCACTCCCTGTAAATTCTATTCTAATAGAAATTGAATTATATATTCTGAATCTACTTTTATCTACATTCTTACCTATATTTTGGTTACCCTAGTTAGCGGATGACCTTTAATTATAAAGAGAAGATGAGATTTGATTGTTTGTTTCTTCCAAGACACTCAAAACCGATTTTAAAAAATTCTTTCGTCAGTAGAGAGTTCTTCTACTTGTCTACCTATCTACCGAAATCCTAATCCTCTATCTAAGCAAAGCCGGGTTGCTAGTTAATACTAAACCAAGGAGAATATTTCCAAATAAGTACCTATTTAATTAATTACA
>JWHW01029314.1:44374-55297 GCA_000931545.1 Papilio glaucus | reverse complement strand
AAAAATTAATAAACTTGCTTAAATTATAAAATTAATTACACATTACAACACAAATAGCTGTTCCCAATAACAGCGAGCACGTTTCACAATGATTTTTAAGGGTTTATATTAACACAAATGTGTAAACAGTAAAATAGTGCTAACGTCGGGTTTAAACGCGACGGTTTTTAAACGCCCGTGTGTACCGGGCCTAATATAATTTTATAGATCAAGTTATACCGAAATTTTATACCCTGTTTCTAGAAATAAACGCTGATTAAAAGCTAAAAGTCTTAACTACACCAGAGAGGCTTCCAATTCTTGAGTTATTCATCCAAGTTTGCAAATTATTCTTAGGTTGTATTTCTGTACTAAAAATAATTGAATTTCTGTTTTATTATGTGGATAAACTTTTCTCTGGAGAAACGTACATTTTATATATGTATATTTCATTGAAGTATAGCTTCATTCTGATTACTTTATATATGTATATATTTTTTTAAAATAATCGCAAATGAATTAATCTTATGATGTTTCGGCAAGTACAACTTAAAAAAAGCATAATTTTGATAGAAACACTATACATTGGAAACCTGACTTAAAGTCTATTTGCTGGTATTAGTGAAATTGGAAATTAACACTTGCAATTTATATCGGTAAGAGCATTTTACATTTTCTGTTCTCTCTAAAGAGGATGAGACTGTGACCGGGAATCAAGCGAATGTAACTGTAACAATCAAATGTCATTGTTGTCTATTCAATTTCAAATTTCCACCATGCCTTAATAACAGATGGGGTATAATATATATAATAACATAAAAAAGGATATTATTCCTGTTCCCTTCCAACCCCCACCACGTAAAATCCTTTTCCCCTTCTCATCATTTCCTTGTTACGATAGGAAAAAAAGGAAAGGACAAGGATTGGGCCTCCCTCCCCCCACTCATCAGAATACTTCTGCTTCGCGCTTGTGTTTGTGGTATTTCACTGGTCGAGCCAGCACATTAGTTTACCATATGATGTTGCGGTCTCTAGGGCTGTTAAAAATAAGTAACACAACAACATATTGTATTAAATATTACAACTTAAATTTATGAATTAACAAAATAAATATCAACATAAATAATATGTTGATTTTGTTAATCCGCTTAAGGCTTAATTATGCCCCTTTGCTGACGTCATTAAGAGTAGTGTATTGTTTGCAGAGCCGTAACGAAGTATTTAATTTTCCAACTAATTACGATGAATCGGCAGATTTAAATTATATTTTAAAACAAATGTGACGCCGCGTCAACTCGTATTGTTTGCTTTTTAAAATTGTTTTGCCGCCTTTCTCAATTACCTGTTTAAAATCGCCACCAGGAAGTTCATTTGTTTCACTTTAATGAAATATATAATAATATTAAATTGGATGCTTATTTCAATTATTCCATGTATAACTAACTAATATTATAATAAGAATATGAGTTTGTATGTTTGTTACGGGCGCGCTAAATTTCGCAACGATCGGTTGAGTAGTTTAAGCGTCAACGACCTAACCGATCATCATGAAATTTTGTACTTATATTTTCAAGATTAAAGGACATTACCTACCTTTTATCTTGAAAAACCCTACTGTCTACGATAGAGAAATATAACGTACCATCAGTTGCCATAGTAAATCAGTATGACGTGACAGAATTCTTGAGATTGTTATTGTTATGACATACGTTACCATGGTAACCGATGACAACTTATTAACATTGTAACCTGTAATACCAAGTAATTATACGCACACTCAAGTTACAAATATTTCCAACGACGAAAATAAGAAACGAATGTGTGCGAAGCCGCGGGCAAACGCTAGTTATTGTGATATTCACGTTCCAACATCGATCTGTTGTCATACTTTAAGAAACAGTCACTGCAAGTTGCACTAGGTATGAAAAATTATTCTCATTTTCGTTGTTGTCTTATTCCTACGCGATAATGGTTATAAATGTTTAACAAGGAGATAGTTGAGTTTAAAGATTTTTTGTATTAATTGGTAATGGGAAAAGCACTTTTTTAGAGCTTCCTATTTCCAATTCTTGTTTTAATTTTACCGAGATCAACGTACATTTACGATACGATATCTATATTTAATACTATAAATAAAATAGATTTTAATATTCCATGAACGAAGTTTTGTGGTTCTTTAGTTCAGGAAACAAGCTTGAACGAGGACTAATTTAATTACTAATTTTCGGAGAAGTCGTTGCTGGTAACCTTATTGACGAATATACAGGGCTCGCGATCCGAGTGATCTTGAGCTAAAAGTAAAAAATTCTAGGTCCCTAATGTAATCTAGGGGCCTAGTTGCTGGATTTAGCAGCCATCGGTTTGGGTGGGACTAATTTAATTTTTAAACGAAATATGTACGTAATAGGAACACTTTGGGTTCAAGTGTAAAGAAAACTTGCACAAAATCAAAATGTACCAAGAATGCGACCTGTATTATATGAATATTTTGGCTGTTGACTTAAAAATATTATGTAATTTGTTCAGAAAGAAAGCTGCCGTGGAATTTGGAGGCCACTGACCTTAACTGCCTTACGTTTACCTAATAACATAAATATCTCGTCTATGCCACACAGATTCTTTACAAAAAATTTCTTGAAAACCACCGTCTAATGAAAATGTTACAAATATATTATTTCAATATTAGTAGACGTTAAAATGTATTAAACTACTGCAAAAGAGTTATTTCTAAAGATAAAAGGTAACAAATACAATGCATTTGTACATGTATTTGTTACCTTTTATCTTTCAAAAGAGGATCTTTTCAATAGATACATGTATATGAAGGGTACGTCTTCTATTAATAAACTTGTTTTGATACAAAATGAGGTCACTTCAACTGTGTGGATCAACAGAACCAAGCACTTGCATTCTCCACACGCAATATATATAATATTAAGTGCGGGCTAGCATACAATATAGTTCAACTTGGAAACTGTTAGTCGTGTATCTCCCAAGGGTATAGCAATCCAATATCAAAGCTTTAGTTCTCCTATTACCAAATATAATTGCGAATAATGTACATTAAGTAGTACTCTTAGAATTCCCGTGGGATGAATTTTTTTTTTCGTCTACGTGTATATTATGACACGGCGAACCCGGGCGGATCACTAGTGTTTGTATAGTGTTTAGTCTTTTTCCCTTTTTTAATTTTTGTGGTATTGTATTTTGTATGTCTATTCATGCTTTTTTAAACTTTTTTGTATTGATATACATTCATTGATTTGTGGAGATCTCAGATAACTCACATTATCTTATTCGATGCTGTGTATATATTTAATAGGTTTTGTGATATAAATAAATAAATATGCGCTCACGCCCGTAACCCAGAGGGGTAGGCAGAGATCATGGATTTCCATTTGGCGCGAACCTGGCACACCTCTCTCGCTTCTTCTACATTCATACATCTACGCATACATGCTCATCGGTTATGGGTGCTCCTTATATCGGCCTTTTTTAGTATGCCACTAATCTGATCGATATAAGTTCTCCTAGGGCGGCCCCTACCAACACTCACTTTTGCTACATAAATTTGTTTTGTGATATATATGTAATAATGACTGTTGATATACCAAATACATAAATAATTAAGAGATGAAAGTATTTTACAATTGGAAATTAAGAAAGTTAAAAGAAATAAATTTAGATATTTTCTTGCAAATGAAAATAAGAATTAACTTAGGGATCGAAGTTATTGATTGGGGCAAGTAAGTTTTAATTAAGAGAAAGTTATATTAGCAGCTCGCGTAAAACTTGGAGGGTGCAGAAGTTTCACTTCCACGCGAGTTAAGAGTTGCAGTTACAGTGAGAGCCGGATCGGGAACTGTGATTTGGCTCGAAACTAAATGAGAACGTGTATTGTGCTTGAATTTTATATCTTGAGTGTGTCTGAAATTTCTTTTGAATGTAGGTAATTTATCTATTGCTGGATTTCAATGTTAAAGTAAAGCTAAAGAAAAACAATTTTTTCGTATTTGTATTAATGTTCTTTTAAATCTATAATTTACATATATATCACCGCCAGATTGTGACGTCATCAGTCTACAATCGGACTAAATGGAAAGCATATTATAAACTGTCAACAAATTGTGAACAATGTTATCATAATACAAAAATTTGCAGATATGCCATAAGTGGTTGAAAAGTGAAGACACGAAAGCGTACAATTCGGACGCTTTTTCTTTATCTTACGTTTAATTTACGCTTAAGTGACAAACACTAGCTGTCCTCTTTTGTCACGTCATGTCATGTCATTATTTTAATCGCGCTATCCTTGTTACACCATTTGACATGTGTGAATGTTGCTGACACTGTCTTTGGAACACTTTTGACCGGTGATTTTGTATGAAGTATTTCTCGTATCGTTTTAAATTAAATAAGTGAGTAATCACAATTAACTATTCCCATCGAAAATAAGTGTAAATTTTCCATAATATCAAATCGAAAATGGAGCCCCTTATGACATTTTTCATACCAACATATCAAATAAAAGTCTCCGTAGAATACCTCTCGAAACTCGATTGGACTCCACTTTGAAAAATTCGAGAAAATAAATTTAATTTCTTGTCAAAGTATGGCAAATGGAATCCTGAGTATGCGTTCGCAGCGGGGAGACATTCGATTCAAATTATTTATTTTAAACGATGTCTAAGTGTCTACGTATAAATGTCATTTTACAAAATTGATGACGCATAACGCGGATTCCCAAATGTGTCAAAAAACACTGTAATTCTACTACCGTGTTGGTCACAAAAGTTCTTAGCTAAATTATGGTTTCGAAATAGTTTTAAGGGGGTTTTTCTGGAAATTTCTACCAAAAAGGTTTTACTACCACTATAAATCCCTTCCAATTATAAATCTGTATTTAAGAAATTGGTAACTTTTGGTAACTATATATTTTCGTTTAAACGATTGAAGGCATACATTGGATATTACTTTTTGTATACTATGAATAAAACAAATAATTCTAATGTTATTCCTAAACCACTACCAAAACGTTCATCTATATTATTCCATTTAAAACTGTCTTGAAAGGACGAAAATGACTATCCTCCTTTCAAAATTCTTCCTTGAAATTGCGAAGGAACGCCATCCAACGTTAACAAAGGAAGGCAATGAATGGCACATAGCTACACGTAGGTACGAGTGCTCTGCTCTCAGCTCATTACTCTGTGACATGTTTTTGCGTGTTATTTGGTAAAAGTCCTTTTTTTCGTTCGTTCGTTTTTCAATCGTCATTTCTTGTGAAACATTTTTAATTAAATTGAAATTAGCTCAGAATCGCGATATTATTTTAAATAGATTATATAATCTCGTTCTTTACAGATTAAAAAAAATCTAAATCAAATTAAGGTAGACCAATAACTACATTATGCTACTAATTCCTGATGTGTTTCTTATTCTAATAGGGACAAACAAAGTAACTGTAAACCATATAAAAATTCGTTGTTTCAGCTGATAATCCACCACTGCTGGACGTTGGCCTCCACCATTGATCTCCACAAAGATCAGTCCCCTGCCAACCACATCCAGTGGGCTCCCGTAACTTTGACCATCGGTCCATCGTGGAGGCCTACCTACGCTGCGTCGACCTGTACTGACTATATGTAAAATTAAAATGGGATAAAATGCTTAATTATTTTAGCTAAAGAGTCAGCTGCTTTCCAATAGAAACAAAATAGAAGATAACCTATCTTTGCAAATTTTTATACATAATAAGACAGACAGTCATAAGGACTATCAACAGGAGTGAAAACTCATAACAGGTGGGATGGCGCGACAATAGTTCAAAAAAAATTAATCAACATAAATAAACCCTTGTGTCTTAACAATAGAATTCAAAATTGAATACAAGAAAAATATTTTTTGCCGACAAATGTTGCATGTTACGCTTTTTTTAATCGTCTAACACGACTTAATTAGTTTTCACTAAAAAGAATATCAAATTATTGACATCATAGCAATTAAAGAATACTTTTAAGGTTTCTAGTATTTTGTGTAAGTTACCAAAGAACTTTTATAATAAAATTTATACATTGCTATAAATTTAGTTCATGATTCCCTTTGGCAACTTAATTTCAAAGGACGACATACCGTTTCATGTCGCGACTTTATAAATAGATCGAAATCTCCGAAACTCATATTTATAAAGGCCGATGTTGCTCGATAAAACAACGTCTCGACAACTAAGTTACCTGAGGTTTAATGTTTTTACAGTATACATAATTATTCTTTATAATTAAACTTGTAGTTCAATATAAAACATTTTACAATAATGAATTGCAAACCTTTTTACCTGTGAAAAATCTATATTAATATTAAAAAGATGGTTTCAAGAAAGTTAAAATATTTTTTATAGTTATATGATTTTGTGATGAGATTGAGGACTAATGTCACGCGTACCAACAATTTTTATTTATAGCAGGAGCAAGCGATATGCTTAAGGTAGGCGTAGGCATAGGGAGGGATAGGCAGCGCTCATGGATTTCAACTTGGCGCGATCCTGGGATTCCGCTCTCGCTTCTTTTACATTCATACATCTACGCATACATGCTCGTCGGTTATAGGTGCTCCTTATATCGCCCTTTTTAGTAAGCCACTAATCTGATCGATATAAGCTCTCCTAGGGCGTCCTCTACCAACATTGCCATTCACTTTTGCAACATAGATCTTAAGGATCGCATCTCAACGGCATTAACTCTGCTAATATGCTTTTCCTGCCAAACTCAGGTCTCACTTCCATACATTAAAGTGGGGACTAGTACAGCATTGTGTATCGTCCAACAAGCCTGCATAGACACATTCTGACTCCTCACTACTGTACCTATAGCCACATTCATTTTATTTTCCGCATTCATTCGTCGTTTAAAATCTTTAACATACTTACCATGTCTACTAAACATACATCCCAATGACTCGAACTCTTTCACCTGTTCTACTTCTTTTTCAATTAATGTCTTACTTTTTTCTCTTTCAAACACCATTACTTTCGTCGTATCTACATTCATCTTCATGCCTTAACCTTCTAATGAATCATTCACTACATTCAGCATAAGTTGTAAGTCCTCCGCCGATGACACAAACATGACCTGGTCATCGGCGTACAAGAGACATTTTACAACTGGCTCACCCATTTTCTACAATCTTCGTTTTTCAAAGCTTTTAAACAATCATCCATTAAGAGATTGAACAGCCACGTGTTGTCACACAGCCCTGTCTTACACCCTTATCGGTGCTAAACCAGACTGAGTGGGCTCCGAGATCTTTGTCGCCTAATATTTAGTGATCACCGACGCCCATGAAGATCTGCAACACCAGGGTAACTGCGGATGCGTTGTCGGCCTGAACGAGTACACTATCTTCTTCATGGACCCTAAGTCATATTAGATTGGAAATACCGCTGCGGATACATTTCACAGTTAGGAAGAAACTTACGCGAAAACCGTACGACAGTCGTATATCCACTATCATGGCGTGGATGGTAGGTGGAGCTCTATGTTAATAATAAAATATCTATATAAAAAACATAAGTTTCCATGATGCATTTTAAAACATCTCGTTGTTGGCCTCATTACATACAGACGCGTGCGTCGGAATTCAATAAAAATGTTTGAGTGTATGTATTTTAAAGTAGGTTAGCTACCTACAGAGATTACCTACATATTTACATGAAATCAAAAGGAGAAAGAATTAAAGTACTTAGATAAAGATATATTCAAATTGATTCTAGATTGATGACATATAATTTTCATTAGAGCATGTATGCGTGACGTTTCAATATTTGATTTCTACATAGTCATATATCAAAATCAGAAAATACTGTTAATAAACACAGTGATTTGCCCTCTAAAGTATATATTTGTATATATACTTATATATACACATAGTTTATTATATTTATACATGGTACAAGCATTTCACAAATTTAAATCGTAATACATGTGTTAGTAATTTTATTCCAAGCGATGTTATGAAAACACAATAATATACCCCTTGAATTATAAAGCGATGTGGTCGAAAGACGATACTTAGTATAATGTAGTATAGTATAATATTAATATTATACTATATCAATACTTATATAGTATGAACATGCTCAGTATATTGATTTGAGTTACCATTTTTGGAGTGGTGGAGGACTGAGCCTCACTTTCCCTGGGTATCTCGGGGAAAGAGCTTAATAAATCTGAACATAATTCGTCTAGAGAAAATCTTTACTAATTTACATTAATATTATACTATACAATATTATAATTTAGTATATTATTAATATTCGTTTGATACGTATTTGCACAGTAGATAAAGTCGACGACTTTACATCGACTCAACTCACCGTAAAAGATAGAAATGTGAGCTTTATATACCACGATATAAAGCTCACATAGCTATGATTTACTGAGAGTGGAGTCAGGGTAGAGTTTGGCGGCGAGTTTATCTAATGTGTATAGACCTTAAGCCGATTCATTATATGAGATAAATATCTTAAGTCTTCAACTATGACATATGAGAATGAGCAACATACCTACAGATGGATATTTGAACGGATATATTTTTTTAAATCATTAATTCAACAAATCAAGTGCTTCAAATATAATCTGTCTGAAAATCGAATCAAAGACCATATAATGATGTTGTTTTCACTGAGAGACACGTGTTTTGAATATATTTGGTGCTTGAGGTATCATTTATCTTGCGTTGTGTCGGAAATGGAATGATTCTTAGAGTTGTCCCAGTTTCTTCGTGTGTCATATTCATTGTGATTCATTTTCTTCTTTTCCTTTTTTACTTTTTTTCGCATCAAAGGAAGAAGATTGATCGTCAGCCAGTATGAATAAACGTCAAAATATCTCATCTAAAAGTTGTATATACTTTTTGACCAATCATTAATCGTGGTGAAAAAGAATATAGAAGTGGTTGTAATAATTAACACTTCTGTAATCTAGGAGGGAAGGCAGAGATTATAGATTTTCATCAGGTTCTACCTCACTTCTCTCGCTTGTTCTACAACCATACGTCTTTGTATACATGCTAGTCGATTACATGTACTCTTATAGCCCTCCCAGACGAACTTATATCGATGTAAAGTAGACTAGACTCTACGACTTTCCCTACCAACCTAGTCACTGGCATTTGCAACGTAATCTTTCACTAATTCCTAATTTATCATTCAAAATCACAAGAGAAATGATAAAGATGAGATATGCTAACTGAATCGTTTATATCGGAGTAAGTACTTTATATAATAATTATATAGGTATAATATTAGATATAAGGATGTAGAAGAAGCGAGAGAGGTGTGCCAGGATCGCGCCAAATGGAAATCCATAATCTCTGACTACCCCTCTGGGTTACGGGCGTGAGCGCATATATATATTTTTTAATAGTGAAATATATGATATCTGAGCAGGTTCCAATTCAATGTAAAAAAAATCGGACAACACACATTTTAAATTCTATAAATTTCTAAATGGGATTTCAAATATGAGTTCTCGTCGTTCATTTCAACCAATAGCCATCCACCACAGTACGCACGTAGTGCACATCTTGTGGGAGGCCTACTTACACTGTGTCGACCTGTGTAGGTTGGCGTCCCTCAAGATAAACTGACCGCGTTCTTCTTTTGACTTTTACATTTGAGATAGTAGCTATAGATATTACAACTAGATATATGCCCTTATATACCTCGATTGCTGTGAACACGCCACACGAAGTCGTTTTTTTATACTCTATATTTTATTTGTATTTATTTCATAGATATTTGAATATTTACTTAAATGTTTCACATCTCCTGGGCGTCCCGTGACGGTCAACTTTTTTATTATATACTAGCAGCACGCGGCGTACATTGCTAGTCGGACCATTCTGCAAAAAGTTTCATTAACATCCTTACACTTTTTTATTTATAAATATTTTATGTTCGTTCGTTTGGCCTAAACCTTTTGCGGGCGTCCTTAGAACACTCTTCCAAAGTTCCCTCTCAATGGATTACGGACGCATTGAGGACAAACAAACAAATATACAAACATTGATTTTTATTTATATAAATTTATCATCGTACAAAACTTTATTTTAATAAGTCCAACATCATAAAGATTTTGTAATTGAAATGACTAATTTAAGGAATTTTCAAGCTTTTTACAAGACAATTTATACTTACAAAAAGAAAATTTCGTAATTTCATGACGCATTATTTGAAACTTGTCACAAAGTTTCGACAAGTTTTCAAGCCAATTATATTCAAAGTTATAATGTGCTCAGACTTTCTGCTGTCAATTTTGATACGCAAATTCGCACTTATTAGTTAAGTAATCAGTGCGTTAACGGGCAAGTTGCCATCGTGCATTTCGCTCTAAAATCACTTAACTGTAAACTTAACTAAGTACCAACAGAAGTGAAAGCTCAAAACAGCTGGTAAGATGCGACGATATTCAAAAATAAATAAATAATCAGCCCTTGTATTTAAACAATAAAATTAAAAATGAAATACAAGAAAAATAAATGAAAAACGTCCAAACTGTTCCAAATTCAAATGCGAACACTACACGCGAACCTATGAGATTTTTCCCTACAAAATATTCTACCCGGCGAAAGAAGTGTTCATTTTAAAAACTAAAAAAAAATAGTTTTTAGTACATGAGCATGTACGTTTAGATGTATGGATGTAGAAGAAAGAAGCGAAAGAGATGGGCTTGTATGATGCAAATGAAAATCCTTAATCTCTGTCTATCCCATTGCATTACTGAGAGCTTATTAAATTTATTTAATTCAAAAGAAATTCGCACTTCTACCGATTCTGGTGAGATAGTTTTCGTTGTTGTTTCGGCTGCGCCTCACTAGGTAGTGCTATAGGGCACTACCTACCGCTGCCTGGGACAGCTCCCAATTGGGTGACTGGTGGCACGTTCG
>JWHW01029314.1:30264-43817 GCA_000931545.1 Papilio glaucus | reverse complement strand
ACTTCATGTCTAGCTCTACGACCTTAGCTTCTCTCTTCTGCCATCGTTATACTAATAAGTGCACCATCAATTTTCATCGTAATTTATTTCGACTTGTCATTGCTGTACACACTGGAATCACTATTTTTTTAAAGTATCAAATAATTGCAAAGAAAAAAACCAAAGATATAGGAAATTCGATGTCAAAAGTAATCTAGAACAGGGAAGTTTCGGTTGTTTGTTGAACAATCATCCAGTGAAACGCGTTATCCTTAACTTGTAGATAAGTCTTTGTGAAGTTAACAATGTTTGCTAAAAGTTCAACTTGGCAATCGATTAAACCTTGAAATAAGGTTTTTTTTACCATAATAAGACGAACTCGGTTAGATTACTGAGACTGTTAAGACACGGACCATGTGTTCTGCACTTTTGTGATTTTTCGTCACATTACGATGGATGGCTGTATAGTTGGATGGATAGATGAATAGTTGGATGGATAGATGAATAGTTGGATGGATAGATGAATAGTTGGATGGATAGATAGATACAGAAAGAGAGGGCCTGTATACATCAGTGGGCTGATACAGACTTAACAATGACGATGACCTTATAAAATTTAATTGTGACTAATTTATGGATCCTACAGTGCCCCACGGGATTATGAGACATACATAGCTTCTATTCCGAATTTTACATAGGGTTTAAGAGCTTAGTCTTTTATCCGAAAGTCAATGGAGACGTCCTTCGGAATATAAAGCGTTGATATCTAAATTTCTTTCGATAGCAGCCGCTAGAAAATCTTGTATTTTATTTTTTTCATATTGTTATAGCACTAGCCAACGTTTGGTCCGATACTGCAGAATATAAGCGCCTAGATTTTGAAACAAGATTTTTTCAGACTACGTCCAAACAAAAGACGATCGTGCCTTTATTTCATAGCGAAATAGTCTTTGGAATGTTTAGTTTTTCTCTAGTTTTCTTATACGAATGATGTTTAGAAAAACAACAAACAAGCGACTACTTTCATTCATTTAGCATGTATATATCTTTATTTTACCCTGATTTTTAACTTTTGCTATGTATAAAATCGTCGTATACCTTATCTAATTAATGGCCGACGAAAACAAGTAATAAACAAGACTAATAGAAACTTTATTAAAGCTCATTATTCTCATTCTTCAAGTCAAGCTCGTAACTGTCCCGAATCATGAATACTTAAATGTAATAGCTCATCTGCAATAAATACACTGTGACAACTTATTTTTTACAACTCAATGTTCATTCTTTTTCATTCTATGTAATTTACGAGTACTTTAAGCAGGTATATTTACGGGAATGTCAAAAATTAAAATTTTTCTGATTTTTTTCCATTTCATGTTTGGAGCAGTGGTGGCTCAGTGACTTAAGTCCCAACTTACGTACTGTAAGTCGCAGGTTCGAACCCATGTAGGAGCTTTACTTTGAGTAATTTATTTCATTACCACTGCTCCAAAAAGGGTGAAGGAAAACATCGTGAGGAAACCGGCATAACTTAGAACCAACAAATTCGAAGACATGTGACATCCATCAACCCGGACTGGGCCGGTGGATTAAGCCCCTTCCCTCTCTCGGAGAGGAGGCCTGCGTCCTTGCAGTGGGGAACATTTTAAAAAAGGCTGATTTATTATTATTATTTCATGTTTTGTTACTGAAGTTGACATTGGGATATCCTAGTTATGTAAATAAATAAAAATTGTGTTTAAGTACAAAATTACAAAATTTATATTTTCAAATCCAAAATCTGTATAAAATGAGATCAAAAGCAAGCCTATACACAAAGTTATATGAGCCGCAGGTCTGTCCTTGAGTTACACCTTCGATCAGCTCATCGTTGTAATTATAAGCATCTTGTACACATTTTACTGGCGTGTATACTTAGCCTAAATTATTCAAGTAAGTACGTGATTCAATACTTTCATTCATTCATCTACAGCTGCGGGCGGCCTGGGCCTGGTTAAGTTAATTTGCCATGGTCCACTTTGGTTTAGTTTTGTTTTTACAAACGCCAATAGCCTAATGATGACAGTACGGAATGTGAAACGTGTACAACTTGATTGTGGGTTCGAATCCGCCATTCAACTATTGTCCTGAACCATTTCCCTTGGTTGGGAATGGTTAAAAGAAATATTGGTAAATTATTTCGATAATCTACTAATATTTCATATACATGCCCGAGTTGGCATCAGGCAGATGGCCGGCCTTCAAAAAACTATAGCCAAAACCTATTACAGTATGAAATAAGGCCATACTGTGCCGACCCCACATAACAAAATAAGGGAAAAGGGCAAGAAGAAGAAGAGTACTTTAAGTTTTTTTGTATCGAATTCTGCAATCATCCATTCTCGCGACTTGTCCAGCCCATCGTAGCCGTCCAATTTTAATGTCCCTGATAATGTTTGGCTCATTATATTTTGCGTACAGCTCATGTTTCGTGTACGCCATTGATTATTCACGAATAAAAATTCATAAGTGCGTCGCAGTATCTTACATTCAAAACTAAAAAAATCGCGTATTCAATACCAACCGTTTTAATCAATAACCAATTTAACTAGTAGTTTGTGACAACAGCTTTACATAATAACTTATACCATTTTAATATATTATTTGTTTACAAACCCATTGAAACCCAACCCGTGTTTGAAAACCCATTTAAAATCACACAACAACTTCTTCTATGCTGATTCAAAGTTATTGCATTTAACATAATGGTTTCATATGGGTGAGGTTGCATTTCATGCTCTAATTTAACAACAACTCTGCAGTGGCCAGCAGTAGGATATAATTCGTCAGCATCACCATTAAACAGGCTATATTGTTCCTCAACAAGCGGATGTCTTGCATCAACACATAGCGGGTACAAATAATAATTAAAAATCTACGAACTCGATACCTACAGGGTCCAATTGTGAATCTAAACCAGCACAAAACATAGTTATAAGTATAAAACAAAATGAATACAAAATGTTATTCAAATCGTCAAATTATAAAACTTTTACGCTTCAATGTACTTTGCTGCGGGTGAATTTAAGGTCCAATTTCGAAATCTGAATTTAAATTGTCTGAGTAGATACCTACATAAAATTGACCAGAACAAACAAGACTACGTTATATTTCCACATGACATTTATACAGACATTCGTTCTGGAAATGAAATGATTTTCCCATCTCACAGTTTTCCTCAACAATTTAATTTTTAAACAAATGAAACACGACAGCTGGACCTCGGGAAATGTCATTTTTATTTATGCTACTTAAAATTTTATCTCATTTATTTATTTACTTTTTGGATAACCATTCTTTAGTACATTAAACATTACAAGTAATGCAGTCACACACACGTACACAGAATAGGTATAAATATTTGCGATTACAACTCTCTTGGAGTATCGAAACTAGTCGGTACATGTACCGAGCTACACGTGAGCGTGAGAGAAGAAGAGAGGGATTAGGTCACACGGCCTCGGACATCGCCATCAGGATCTCCGACAGGTCAGAAACTTGTCGGAACCAACACGGATGTACGCGAACCTGAGTTAAGTTGTTTATTGAATAATTTAGTTAATAATATTAAAGTTTTAATAAGCGTACGAATAATCGAATATATTTTTTTTATTCATTATAGCTCGAGATCAAACAGATTAGAGTTTGTTATCTTTTAAACTCTTACATTACTTTGAGTTATTACAAGAAAGTTGTATGAAATTTATTATAAAGTCGTTTTAAACAAGAACGAAAAACATGTCTACACATAAATCCAAGGTAATTTATATTTCTTGTGTAAGCGTTTCTCTTCAATTGCTACAAGAGACTCTCGTCTGGAATATGTATCAAGGAGTTTTACAAACTTCTTTTGAATGTGCTGAAGACAACAAATATGGAATTCGTTTTTTTTGAGAATATTTAAGGTCTTCTTGACGTACTCTTACGTATTCTTTATGTCATATTTCTTTTGTGCGTGTCTGATGATGTGTTGTGACTGAACGATTCCGAAACGACTGGACCGATTTACACGCCTTAACTGAACGGCAACACGCTGGCAACTCATTCCAATCCTTTGCCGTACACACGATGAACGAAGATGTGGATCTTCCATTCGTTCAAACGGGAGGTACATGTACTACGAACGGATAGATATCATTCGTAAGTCCGGTGGTAGAATGGTAATGGGGGAATTGGGTAACGTAATTTCCGCACATATTCTCCAGAATGCAGAATGGTGGAAATGGAAGATCCCACAGTAACGTCGCAGTTCTTATGTTATTAGAGCACGTGATGCAACCACGTGACCCAAATGAAAGTCGCGTGCACTGAGCTAGCTACACATATGCCAAGCCTGCGGTTTCTTTGAAGCTCTGTCGAGCGCCAGGAGAGAAAAGAAAAAATATAAATGAGATGGTAAAATTAAATTGTTGGTGGAAGGTTTATTTATGGAATTTGTATCAATGTGTCGGACGTTATTCTATATTTTTTTTTACATGCGTGTATACTGCTGTAGTGAATGTAAGATCCTAATATGCACTGGGAGTCACTGACACTGGCCTTCAGTGTGTTAAAGAAAACAATTAATTGCCCACAAATTTACAAATAACACAATTTATTCAATTAAAATTACCCGAAAAGTAAGTGAAGTTGTTCAGGTCAGTCAATGCGCAACAACTCGCTTGCGCGCAAAATTGCTGACACAAAACGCACTCGTACATTTCACGTCCCTACACAATTCATACGTCTAATATATTAGAGAAGTTTCCCCATACAATTAAAATAACTACCTTAAGATTTTAAAACATGAATAAACTAGTTCATAAGTAATTAGGTAATGTTTTAGTATCAGATTAGTACAGTGCTATACATAAATGAACTGAATCTATTTTAATGAATTAAGTGTTTTAATTTAAGATTAATTTTGCGCCATTTTTAAAACATTATTCATAACTATCTGTGCCCTGCGGTTTTACCCGTCGTGTAATTAATTACATCGAAGATTTTCAATCCAAGTTGAACACATTTACGATTGACCTGAATAGCTCGCTAGCTGACTTTTTTCCTACTTACTTGACAGTTATCGTTATATTTTGGACAATTCACACAATACATTTATAAATTATAGCCTATGTGTTATTCAGATGTATAAGCTATATTATTGTAAAGTTTCATTAAAATCTATTCAGAAGTTTTTGCGTGAAAGAGTAACAAACATGTATGTACAAACTTCTTCTTCTGTAAAATTTATATGAAAATAAGAACAGTAATTATTTCAGGTGGTAGAAGTCGTAATAAGAAAATATTTTAATCAAGCACGAGAATAGCGTCACTTCAGGTTACGCTGAATTATTTGTCGGATCTCGTTCAATAGATTTAAGTAAAATAGCGTATTGTGATCACATCTCCGGTATACAAAAGAGAAAATCTTTGGTACCCTTTCCATTCTTCGAAAGGTCAAATTGGTCGCGTCAGATCACTCCAGTCGAAGTTCAATATGTACCGAGAATTCTTTTGTCGTGAATGGAGTAGAATTTATTCTAGGTCTATAATGATTCAACTTTTTTAATTTAAATGTTAAAATTGTCCGGTAAAATTACCTACATTGTTTCATGTCTTTGCATGCGTCTCTTACCGTTGTGTTGTTCTTGGAACGTTATTTTTTAACCTTAATTCAAACGTAGCAAAATGGCAACTGCATAAGATCCGCTCGTTTCTTTGCCAACTGGACGCTTGTGTTTTAATAAAGACAAAACAAAAGCTATTAGCAACTGCAGGCTTGAGAACAAACATTCTGCAACTTTTTGCTTTGATTGTTCTTAATTGCTCTTATATTTTGTTCTTCTCACAATGTACATCTGTAGAATAGTTTTACTACAATAGTACTACTTGTTTTATATAGATTATTATTTTTTTGTCAAGTAGGAAGGATTTCTGGGACCTTTAGAATAAATATAAAATGATACCTATCGTACAGACGGCCGCCATATGCTAAATTTAAGTAAGCAGTTGGTGTAAAATATGGCGATAGAAACTTATACCTTCATTAGTTATTTGATCATATGTTAGATAATATGTACATTTATAAATCAGAAGTGAGTTGCCGAGCTAAATTAGGTTGAACCCTTACGTTACTCGTCGTTCACGATTCTAGGGGTCAAGTTTATGTGGATATTAAATCGAACTCGAATCTAACATTCATGTTGAGTCAAAAATTTGAGTAGAATTTAACTATCCCTAGAATCACTAACGGCGAGTTGCGCAAGGTTTCTATGGATGCTAGGGAACCGATTCATAGAGAAGCGTCTACATCAACTATTGGAATTTTGTGGACTGATGATGACGATGAAAATGATATCTACACAACTTCTCCTCTTCCTTCCTCTTTTTAATAAACCTCTATTGCTTCCTAGTAAAAGCTTACACCAATTGTTGGATAGAAAATTGTTGGAGCTTTAGAGAATCACTTTCTTGTTTTTTTTTCTCTTATTCACCATTCCATCTAGTCTCACTCCCATCCCTTACCTTTGTTTTTTATAGTATGTTGTGGGTGATATTTTTTCGTATTTTAAATTTACACTTAGCCACGCATTCGTTTCTCATTTTCTAAGCTGCAAATTTTCGTAAGATGATTCCGCGTGTAACAGCTTTATAGGTAACAAGTATTAAAAAGTTGTTATTGTCAAAACATGAAACATTACAGTAACAACCTATCTTGTTAATGAAGGTTTTATGTAGCTCGAGAACAGTTTTATATTCTGGATAAAATATAAGTACCTCATGTTATTTTCTGTGCTCCTGACAATGTGTGTGCAAAATTTAATGATGATCAGTTGAATCTTTAAGGAGTAAAAACATAACAAATAAACTCACATTAGCATTTATAGTTAGTATTGTTAAAGATTGGATTTATTAAAAATTTTGTCTTCTTAATACAAAAACGTACCTAAGTACTAAATTTAGCACCAGTGCGTTCCGTTGAAGATTCCGGAGCACCTCTTGCACGGAGAGGGTTTTAGTGGGTAAAATCCCACATAATCCTGTCTTTCCCACAGAGGACAAGATATCTTCAGAAGATTTCCCCCCGATGCAAAAAAAAAGAACTGGCCAGAACTAAGAAGTCTTGTTCTTGGACTAAAATTCGCTCTTACTACAAAACGTAGTCCAACGAAGGACTAGTTAGTAACGAAGTAGGTACCTGGTTAAAATCAGAGCTCCAAATTATAGGTAAGCAATAAATGTTAGTACATTCATCCATTCGTTCAGCATTATATGCTACGTTTCCTTTTACGAAATGTTGTTATATATTTGAAATTAAAAATACATAAGTATCGTAACGATTGTATCTTCTGTGTATATAACACTTTTATTTTAGAATTCTAAGAGAAGTTTTAAATTTCGAATGAAATCTCGCACTGTCGTTCATACAGTCGTTTCTAGATCTCGGAAACATGTTTTTGGTCGGCGTTGAGCGGCATTTTACGGCTCTCCGTAGAAACGTTATAGCTTTGGTAGGACATTGGAAGTAATTTCTGGAGTCGTATCGAAACAAAGATAAGATTCAACCGAACGTTCGACAATATGAGAAAAGTTTATCAATAAAATGTTTTTGTTATGTATGTAGAAGATTTTTTTATTTCTTTATTCAAATGTTCTTGCAGTATAATTTTGCAAACTACTTTAATACGAATACCCACAAACAGCTAAAATGTATCTTCATTTCTTATTTTTATATCAGTCTACCGTCAACAAATATTATAATTATATATTTATATAGGTCCATTTAAAAAGTGTGAGTTAGTTATTACCTATGGCTTCGCTCGCCTTGATTATTACCGCCGGTGTTTACTTAATGGAAAGCCAGATGGCGTTAACTGCTATTCAAATTGAACACCAGATGGCGTTGATATCAAATCTATAAATTAAAGCCCGCAACAACAACATCTGTTGCACGAATGGGCCGGCTCGACAGGTGAAATACCACGACCTCACAGAAAACAGGCGTGCAGTAGAAGTACTCTGCGTTTCGTCTGATGAGTGAGGTGCCGGAGGCCTAATTACACTCCTCTTCCTACCCTTTCCTTATAAGGATAGGATAGGAACGGGAAGAGGATTGGACAGGGAGAAGGGGCGGGGAAAAGTAAATATCCTTTTTCCTGTCTATCCACTCCTCTGTCCCTTAAAGGTAGGCAACGCATCCGCAACACATTTGCTTGTTGCGGATGTCTATGGGTAGCGCTCACAGAACATTAGGTGATCCGCTTGTTCGTTTGCCACCTTCTACCATAAAAAAAAATCAAATGGTTCAGTCATCAACGGACGATTATTATATGCCAGCAACAACAACGTGTTTTTTACGAAAAGTTTATTATGTCCTTTTCTATACTCCTTAAAATATGTATCTGTACATATGTGTGATGATCGGTTGAGTAGTTTACGTTTGAAATCGTAACAAACAAACTGACTCACACTCGCATTTATATTATTACTTAGGATGTGTGCATATAGGTATTTAGTGATTGTAGCGTGACAAAAATTTTCATGAGTAAAAAAGTAGCCAAGACTATTAAATCGAAAAACCAAATGAGGTTGGATTTATGCGTAAGTTGCCATTGCCTTTTCTAGGGGTGATTATTTTATTTATTTTTATTTAATAACTATTTATTTTAAAATAAATAACAAAGCACGATGGGCTCTATTAATTATATCAACCAGTAACAGGTTACTGGTTTTTAAATTAGGTTTTGAACCAACAATTTTATGTTTCATATTCTATCTCAAAAACACTCAATTGCCTTTCAAGTCTATGTCAAAATTTGGTTTAATATTTAAGTTAGTTCACTAGAAAATTTATATATTACATTTGTAATATTTCTCATATGTCGTCTGAGTATGTTTGTAAACCCATACAACCGTGATTCCATAAATTTTACACTAATAAGCCACCCCCATGTCACTCTTCGGAAGACATTCCTTGACGAGATAAGTATTTGAGCGGAGTAAATATGTCTGATATGAATATCATTTCAGTCAGTAAGGAGATTCCGTTTTATTTTTCAGTATGAATAAGTTACGAGTGGGCACATTTTTGTAGCGAATTTTTCTGCAGTACCGTTTTAGTCGGGTGGGAGTTCTCTGTCTTTGACAGCCTTTGTACAGGCGGCCAATAATATTTATGCCGAAAATGGCTTCCTATTTCTCTCTGGTCCGCCAAACAACATATTGTTTCCGAGTACGAACGCTTTGTAAAAAAAATATCAAAATTATTATAAACTTGGAATGAATTTAATACCACACTTATTTCGTCACTGTTTAATGTATTTGTTTTAATAATCAACATTTAATATAATATGATGAAATTGACTCGAATAGTATGCTCTTTACAGATCAATTCATATCCGGTCCGAAGGACCAAATTAATTGATATTTTGTTTTACATTTTATATTGAAGCAATTACTATAATTAAAAGGAATTACTACGTTCTCTTATATCTTGCTTTAGTGGAGCAGGTGCTTTCTAGCCTGTTATTTAAAGAAATGTGTAATAGTTGACTCTCAATACGCTACCTTCTTATGGTCAAACAGTCGTGAGGGTATTTGAAATTTAATCAACAACAACTGAGAGATTACGTACTCATACCAAATCGAAAGTAATGAATCATCAGATCGATTGATGAGTTCCAGCTACAGAATTCAACGGAGTGGGTTCCTTTGTTTAAAAATAAATGAATTTGAAACGGCAATTGAATGTTGCATAATGATAACCGGTCGCAGTAGTCGACATTTTTTTTACTTTAAATTTATTGTTTCGCATTTGTTACCTGCTATCTCGTTGGTAAATGAAATAATTACCTTCGTTTCATTTGGAATTCAATCATTTATTCGTTAATTTTGCACATTAATGAGATTAATTGATATCAGTAAATAAGTAAATTTTATGCATTTGCCACATTTTTCCGGATTTGGTAGGAAAAATACAATATTCACGATTTGTGACTCGTTGGATCTATACAAAGAAATTATTGTTACCTAGCTTATTTAAGTGTATGGGGTAGCTACAATTATAATAGTCTGTTTTTATAATAAAGAGGTTGCTAGGGATGTTTATGAGCATTACGGGTGGTTGTACGGCACTTAGTGAAATGCTGACTAAGTGTATAAATGTAGGTATTATCTGTTTGTTGCATATACGTATAACCCTGTATTGTCAAGGTCATATGCAATTATATGCGGTCATCGTTTCAAATAGAGGGCGCCCAACAATTTCTGTTTACGTGCCGCATATAATGTATGTTACTTAATACAGTTGAAAATAATAAGTGAATTCACACGGAAACATGAGACATTTCGTTTGTTCTCTACCAACATTTATATGAACAAATGACTCGAGCAGTAGTCCGGTTTCTGAAGCTATAAAATATACATTAATTACTACGTTAATTTTACTGTTTTACTTGATTTGATATGATATCAAATGAATTCTTGTTATTTATTCATCGCAATTCACATTTATAACATAATGTTTCCCTCAACATTCATTATACAGCTTTTGTCCTTTCTCAAACGTTTCTTTAATCTGGATAACTAGTAAGATAGTTGCACACTTTCTTAGCCCTTCAATCAAGTTACCTTTACTTAATTTATTTTCTGGAATGCTTATTACTATAGTTATATGTAAAACAATTTTTCTTTCACGTGTCATAATTATTCACGTTATTTATGTGACCCTCGGCGTATGTTAGTAAAACTTGGATATCATCCAAACACTTGTTCAGTCCAACAATTTAAGAATTTAGTTCATTCATTCGTCCAAAATAAAATTATTATCTCATCCGAAATAATCTTAACATTTCAGGTAAGAATAAGAAAGTATAACACAGGTAACGATATCGGGTTTGTTCTATGTTGGGATAAAGAGCGAATTGCTTGGTCTAGAATAGTTATATCTGTACATATAATAATATTAAAGGGGGATAAACCCTTTATCATGCTTTTATTACCTTCTTTGGTATGTATATAAAGGAATCTTTCACCGTCACGCCAACATCAAAATGTTGTTTTCTTGTTTTTATAGTTGAATGACGGAATACGATGCGGCGCGGCGCTATACCATACCTCATGATGCAACTAAAACATAACATGATACTGATTATGGTTCTAACGTAGGCGAATTGCAGACGTGAAAAAATATACAGACGAATTGTGAACCTCCTCCTTTTTGAAGTCAGTTAAAAATGATAGAAAAATGACGAACTACCTTCCCGAAAAACATGTACTGACATCGATATTCATAAAATTGACATGGGTGTTAAAAACCTAAGCTTGTTCGCAGCTCTGCTAGCTTACAAATTGATATGCAAATTGTTGAACACGTGTTCAATACTCTAGAGACGTTATTTCAATAGCGGAATCGGGGCCGGCGCGTATTCATGAAAAATAACTTTGTCTGCTCAAAGGAAAATTGAAATAAAAAAAGCTTTGACGTATCATATGCGTTACTTTTTTGCTTAAAATTCATATAGTTTGCTATTCAAAGTAAAAATCTCATGATTTATATAAACATCTATTTTCTTTTTCGAAGATGTCGGTTCTTAGATTTCATCCAAATACTTCGGAAAAGCTCACGCCCGTAACCCAGAGAGGTAGGCAGAGATCATGGATTCCGATAATTGGAAAAAAGTAATGAAATCTATAATGATAATTCAGAAATAAAGACACATGAGGGGTCGGTGGTCGTGCCGGACATCATTGGATATAATGAAGTAGACATCCCCACTGGCCACCTGGAAAGATTTGATGATGGACGGAAACTGAAGCAGGTATCAGTGGAAAGATGACGAGAGATGGCTCCGGATCGGTGAGACTCTTAATGTCGGAGGTAAGTCCCACGTTGGGCGCCACTTCTAGAGCAAATATTATTAAATTTAACTTTACCGATAAAAAGAATGAAGTGTATTTAATACCAACGAGGGTAGTTCTCGTGATGAAATTTTATGTAATCCTTCAATAATTCGAACAGACGTAGCTTAAATCCTTCAATTTCGCAGAAATTAAGCTAAAAGCTTAAACTTTATAGTATTAAATTAATAATCAAAGATTAAACAAACTTAAAATAAATATTATCTTTAAGATATTGTAATTGAAAGAGTCTATCTAATTATTTTTTACAACTCCAAAAATAAATACGATTAAGAATTGATTCTTATGTTTAATGCGTAAAATTATTTTATACTTTTAAGTGCATTTCTTGTTTTTTAATATAGTTTTTTTGAAGTCGGGCTTTGTGCTTTAGTTTCAAAAAGTGTCGACGATTTGATAAAGGAATGAATTTGAAAACTGACGTAGATTATCTAACTAGAACATTTGTAATAATTGCCGTAGCAATATATGAACCAATTAAATACATACGACCTCAAAGCGTAACTGCTCAGCAAACTCCAGTTTGAGTTTCTGTTTAGAATTGTAAACACTAGAGCCACGCCAACTTCTGAACATACACAATTACGGTTGCTAATTGGACTGTATAATCTATTAGGGTGTTCATTCTACGAGGATGTTGGCTAGCCGAGTGTGTGGCCGACAGTGCGCCCCGTACATCTAGCTATCGAATTGTCGTGAAAATATAAACTCGACCGACCTGTAACCCAACTATGTGGTCTACTATATATCACTGGCAACTTGATGTCACTGTATTTGCACCAGATAATGATAAGATTATTTAGATAGATGGGAATTAGTAAATCAGAGGTAATAACTAACTTTATTATATAACTGGATAATGATACAAATAGGTATTCAAGAGATTATGATATCACATGTCCTTCTAGAATTAAAAAAGTGAAACATTTCTTCAAAGTAATCTTAGTAAAGAACTAGAAGTCACTAAGTGATGTTTATTGAACAATTGCGCCTTAGAATGTAATTACAGTAAACTTTGCAAAGCGTCTAAATATCATTATAACGTAACATTTTAAAATACAATATCAAGAACTCTGATTTTAGACCTTATAACACAAATGTAATAAAATTTATAATTCGTTTCTATGATCGATTAATTACTTTGTTATTTCCATAAAATATCAGACGAAAGATACTTTTTCATAATTTTAATAGAATTTCAAAGGTATAGCAATCTATCATTACTCGGATTAAATATCATTTTTTCCTATAAATAAATCTAAAACGTTTTAAAAGATAGAAAAAATAGAGAAAGCAACGTGGAAAGATAGAAAAATGAGGACAAAAACAAGCCACGTCGGCCTGGAAGCCTATAATCCGTGTGCGGCACGGATATGGACGTCGGCTGAGAACTTCGCTAAAGGTTTATTCCCACCTACGACCTACATACAAAGCCTGCATCTTATTTCTAAGCATCGTCTCTGTGTTCTTTTATATTTAATCATTTAATTTTAAAAAATACATCATTCCAACAAGTTCTTTATTTTGTTATTTTTCATCATTGAAATATAATTGTAAATATAAAATATAATAAATATCGATCAGATTAGTGACTTACTAAAAATGGTCGATATAAGAAGCATAACCGACGAGCATGT
>JWHW01029314.1:3661-13787 GCA_000931545.1 Papilio glaucus | reverse complement strand
GTAGTTCGTTTAGTATTAAAATATTAATTTTGTGAAAAAGTTTTGTTCTGTAACAGGATGCCACCTGCTTGAATTTTTAACTTATTCCTCTTTTACGTAAACAGAGTGTTATTAAACTTTTTCCAAGTCTTAAGAGTATTGTGAAGAAAATAATAATATTTAAAGAAGAAATCATGTTTCAAAATGATCATAAATCTTCGACCTGACCAACTCAGGACCTAATCCATTAATATGGTCGTGATACAAATTTAACGGTGCAGATATCACTGGTCGATTGCAGACCTGATTTTTTTATAATCAAACTAAGCATCGGTCGGTGACACATACACGAAAACATTGTTGATGATAATTCTCCCTTCTCTGTTGGTACAGAAAGAGTTTAAAGAATCATTTCACACCTTCTTGTCTTTCTAATAATATTCAAAAAATTACAATCAATGTATATATAGATATACCCCGCAGTTTCATGTCCAACCTAAGCTAACCCTATTTAGTATGATTGATCATACATATCTGAGGTCAACGTAAGTTAGATTTTAAATATTTCTACGTACAAACTTTCGTGACTTTAGACCTGTTGGGGACGAATTTCAAACAATCCTTTTTAGTGCTCGCCTACGTAATAATCGAAAACTGTGCAAAATGTCAAGTCTCTAGGCACAGTAGTTTGGGCTGTGGCTCATTAGGGAGCTAGCAGACCGTGTTGAAAGAAACCCACAAAACCGCTACAACGTTCAGTCAAAGGATAATGTAATGAGCTAATCAGAGTGTTTTAATGGTTAATGACTACGTAGACACAATGCTGATAAGTCTTCAATTTAATGATTTGGTATGAAGATTTCATTTAATATAGCTTTATTCTTTTACCTCTTGGAAAATAAAATGGTCTCACGCTGAACATTTATACACCTGCACCGCATACCGCTTTCGCTTTACAAAGTCAAAATTAAAAAGCGAAGCTCGATTTTGGCTGCGAATTTATGCCAGCGTTTCGTCAAATATTATTAAAAAAATACTTTCGAGTTTCTAACAACAATGTTTATGTGTAGGACTATATAAACAGTGCTTATAGAAAAAAAAATACAAAACTTACTTTAACATTTTCTTAATCTGTCGTCACAAAAACAACACTTCACATGTTAAGGCGTCGCATTATTATCTTTTAAATTTTATATTTTGTTGTGTATTATTAAAGATACATAATCAAATTAATGAATTATGTTAAATGTGATGTTCATTATCTTTCTTTGAGGTATAGTTTTTACACGATTTCATAGCACAAAATGTTATTTTTTTTAATTACAAACACGCCAATACCTAATAGTTAAGGTTACTGACTACAGGACATAAGGTCGTGAGTTCGAATCTCCATTCGACTACTGTTTTGAACCATGTCCTAGCTTTAAAGGCTTGGATGGAATAATTTAAAGAAACATTAGTACGTTATTTTCAATAAACTGCGAATATTTTGATAAAAAAATGATTATAAACTCTTTTAGTCGACGTAGTAAGCTTTGGTAGCTTAAAAAAACATTCAACAAACAATTTTTCTTCTTTTAACACATTGTTGTCAAAGCGTTCAGCTCAGAAACTAATCCGATATTATCGGAATCAGTACAAGTCCCGGGTACACTTACACTTTATTGCATTAGAGAGTAATTAAGCTCCGTGTAATACCTGCACAATACCACTAATCCTTTGAAACACAACGGAATACAATAATAATGAATATGCTGTTTGATTAGAGCAAAACAATAACACATATGTCATAGAAGGAAAAGCAAAGTTTTGTCGCATCGTCACACTCCTCCCACTTCTGCGTCATATTTTCATCTCGGTTAAGGACATTTTTTATCTTTAAATGTGAAATTGTTTTGTTATGTTAATTGGATAAGTTGTATTCATCTTCAACTCTAAGGACATGTCGGGAGGAGAGGGTTACCATAATAAGATAAAACGCAGTATTATAAAATGCATATTCTACCAATAGTCGTAAGCCGAGTCGGTTCAATGTTGGCACTACCAATGATCTGATGGTAGTTTTACCCATGGATCCAAAATATGTGGTGATATTTTGGATCCATGGGTGGTGGTGGTGGATCCAAAAGATGTATAATTTCGTAATAGACGTCCGAAATAAGCGACGGATAAGCATGTATCCATCCTAATTATATTAAATCCAGCTACGAGGTGCTGCAGAGCTGAGCCCGCCGTAACCGGTGAAGCGGAAATTATACCTAATGGACGGCCTACACCAATATCGATGCGTAATTGCATCACGCACGGTCGCCGTTTAAAAGGTGCAGTGTAAAATTTTCATTTAGTACCAAAATTGCTACTATATATTAATTGGCGAATTTCATTATACATGTTAATTTACGTCACCTGTAATAAGGTAGTTTGGATGAACTATTGGAGAGTTTATTTTTACTTTAAAATGTGATTGTACTTCACTAGTGCTTAGCTCATATTACAAAAGGTCGTAAATCGTACGCGTCTAGATGCATACGATCCATGTGGCAGTATGGAAGGATTACGTTTCAGAAGGGACATCAATGTAAACTCGTCGAGTACTTCATATTTTATATTCAAACTAGCTGTGCCCGCGACTCCGGTCGCGTGGAATAGTGACTTTGAGCAGCATTAATTTTTTAGGCTAATTATTTTGCTAATAAAATTCATACATACATTAATTAAGGTATTCGCCGCGCCGTGCCGTGCCCCCCAGCGCGGCGGCTACTATGTCACTACCTACCTTAATTCTTCTCTGTGTTTCACTTATATTTAGTCTCTTGTCGCAAATTTATGAAACATTTAAATAACATTCACATGAAGGTTAACATTTTACGAACTTTTGAATGTCATTTTTTATATCTAATCCTTAAAATAAGTTTCAAGCTTCTAGCTTCAAAAATGACGGCGCTTCCATACAAACTTTCATCCCCTATTTCAACCCCTTACAACCCTTTTTTCGCTTTAAAATGTAGCGTATGTCGGTTCCCAAGATCTAAACTATCTCAGTATCAAGTTTCATTTAAATCGGTTTAGTAGTTAAGGCGTGAAACCGTAACAGACAAACAGACAAAGTTACATTCGCATTTATAATATTAGGGATTCGGCCGAAAATTATTTCGTGAAGCTATAGAATAGAAGCGACATACGACATAGGTCTAGTTGGCTCCTGTCATTTCAATTTGTGAAGATTTATTTACCTAAAGTTGTGACCTTTAAAGAGTTATTCGTGTCACGCGAACACCGGATGAAAGTTCAAAGCAGCCTGTGTAATATTCAAGGAACACCTTCAGAATTAATGTCGCTCGCGAAATATTTATTTCCCCGTGACAGAAAGCCGGCGCTGTCTTGTCGACGTGTGTTTTAATCTAAATTACTTTGATGGTAATTGTTACAAACAAGAATAACGCTTGACAAATTAAATTATTGTTGTTGAAACATTAATTAATTGATATTAATTTTCCTTGATTCTTGGCATAAATATTTTTGTAGTGTTACTCAAAGAAAGGAGATGATACGGCAATTTTTTTAAGGCGTCGTTGTGATTTATGAGTTCTTGTACCCTGTTACAATTGAGAGTGTTGTCATTTTGCCGTAAAACATCGATATAATGCAAGCTTTAGTGGTTTGTGGATGTCTTATGTGTTTTTGTCTCACTGACCCGGAAGTTTTCGCGGGTATTTATCCGTTCCTTTGTGACCTCTTGTAGCCTAAACTGCTTGCTTGCTTCCCTCGAGTATCGTAGCTAATGTCATGATGTGATAACATTACAATTACACAGTCAGTCTGGTTTTAATTTAATTGCATTGTTGCAATTAAAATTTACATTCATGTGTCACATAAAAATAAGCACAGCAAGATAGATGAAAACATGCTTAGATATTTTAAGGCAAATAAAAAAAAAAATAGAAATGGTCGGTTTTGTTTCTACCAGTCGAGTCTCACATGTTTAAATAACACATATACTTAAAAGAATTCTTCAGAACGAAACGAATTCCCTACAAAATTTCATCGTAACGCCTAATCCTAAAGTCCTGAACGGTACTACAACCAACTTACTTCAAACTCAGCTATAAATATGAAACTTGGTAAACGAGAAACAATAAGTTAAGTTGTGTTTAACAAGGGCGGTCCAGAGGAATTGCGCAACAATTTCGCCCGCAACCTTTCCTGGGCAGATTTACTCGACAACTTGGCCGGCCGTAGTCTTCGCTACTCGACACGATGCTTCTGGAATGTTCCACAGTTTTCGTGGAGGATAAATATCTCACGAAACACCTTTCGCTCTAAGTTTTGGAAGCGGAATTGAAAAGCTCGCAACCTGTATTTATGTCGCAGGATCCGGTTTTTTTACCTCGCCTTTTTCGTTATGACAATTCAAAGAACAAACTAAAAAGATTGTTGACATTGTGGCTAAATATTTATAAGAAAAATTATCACAAAAGTTTTATACTATAGTAATAAAGAAGTACAATAAATAATTTCTTTATTTACTTATATATTGTTATATACATTCAATCTATGTTGATTTATCCATACAGGAAATGCGACCAGCGGATCTCGTATAGGCCGTTAACTAGTGTATTTGTTTTCAGGCGTAACTTTTTCACAGCCCGACTTCCGTATTCCAAATTGCGAATTGAAAACTGGTTACAAAATAAAACGCGAGCATTTCTCCCCGTGGCGCGCTGATTTAACCAAGCCCGTCCCAGCGGCCTGCGCTTCCAATGAGTATAATTTCTATAAAGTTTGAAAACATTTTTGAAATGCATACACACATGTACGCGTATACTCGTTGTCCCATGTTACCGCAGTTTCTATAAGGAATATTTTAATGACATTTCGAATCCAAAAGAGTAATGCTTACAAAATATTCATTTAAATTATGTTGAATAGTTTATTAACATGTGTAGACTCTATAGGATCCAAACTCAAACAGATAACAATGGTTTCTAATGAGGTCCAGAGGCGTTTACTACCTTAAATTTAAAAATGACGGTATAAAAACAAAAAAGGATATTTCTTTTTCCTGTCCATCCTATAACCTGTCAAAGGAAAGTATAGGAATATGGCACCATCCTTTCCTTTTTAGAAAGGAATGAGAAGAAAAGGATCAGAATTACGAAACTCATAATATTTCACGCCTGTCTTCTGTCAAGTCACGGATTACCGTATATATGTCGAGCCGGGCTATTCATGAAACAGATTTATTTATTAATAACTAGCTGAGCCCCGCGGTTTCACCCGCCCTGCAAGTTTACTTGAACGAAATGATATTACCTACTTAATAGTAATCTATATAATAGTACTCTATTTTATAGCATTTTTATCGAACAAATGTTTGAAATGGTTCTTTAAATTGATATAACTTTTGTATTTATAAACCGATTGAGATAAAACAAACACTAAATGTTAAGTGAAGCTTACCATAATATATGCGTGAAAACCGCATCGCAATCGGTTAAGACGTTTTAGAGATTAGCGGTAACAAACGCACAGACAAACAGACAAAATTCTTGGGTTTTATTGCGTTTATGAAGGCCCCCAATAATAGTTTTTCTCAAATATCTTCCATGTACAGACAGCGATCACAATTACAGAAATTCTTCCAATTAGATGTGACATCTTCGTTAAATTATGATTTAAAATAGTTATACAAATATAAGTGCATAAATAACAATAAACAATAAATTAAAAAACAATGTAAACACAATAAAAATAATACAGACAATATACAACTAAACACTTAAAATCATTTCACTTCAATTTCAATGTAGCCTCGGTGAATTTCGAGTCGCTAAAACTAAAATACATAAATATTCAAAAGCCTTATGGCACGCGACATCGGCGCATTTCTTTAACAGATAAGTTTTAGCGGGGGGCTCGAGGAACAGCGACCGCCCGCCCCTGTTGTTGCGGGCTCTACCACCGTTAGACAAACTAATATCACCTGCTGTCTCAATCAATCAATACTAAATTTGATAACGTAGAGCGTTCTCTCACTGATCTTTTAGGAACATATGAATTATTAAGATTTAATGCACTTTCACGTGCGTACACTTTTATTTGGTTCAATCAAAGCTAGGGATCAGTTAGATTACCTTCCTCTATGAAGTCTTCGTATAGTAGAGACACAATAAACTATTCGTTAAAATTTAATAAATAATAACTAAAAAATAGATGCTAGTATTTCAGATGTACAATATATAATATATACATATTCTAATTGTAAGTAAAGTTTAACAAGAAACATATCTGAAACGAAAACCGTCCGTAGATCACGCGAGAATACCTTTCACGTTACACGAATTAAACAGACATTGATTAAAGCCTTCGCCGAGTAGTTTGAGCATAAATAGATCGTATAACACAACGCGAACTCCGAATTAACATTTCTCCTTAATACAAGAGACTTCGTTACGAGACCTTAACGAAATAATGTCTTCAGTAGACGTGACAAGACGTGACGCAGAGTCGCGAGCGGAACGGAGCGAGGCGGAGCAGCTCTTATCTCAGCAAGTGATAGATGAACAAAGGATTAAAGCCTTTGCTACGTCTTCGGGGACAAGAAATATGTCGCCGTCGGAAGTCCGTACACCTGTAGACGTAGGTGTGGTTATAATGTTGATACAATATTATAGTAATGTAAATTTGTATTGCCGAATAATTTAAATACTTTTCACGAGCGCCTAAAACCAAACGAGCGCCATCTCTGGGATCATGGATAAAAAATTCACGATCGAACGATAACAGATGACAAAGTAGGATAAACTTCGGTCCATATGTAGTTAAATTTAACACCTACCTATTTCTATTGACTTCCATCGAAGAATATCATTTGCCGATTTATTTAGGTTAACTCAAATTCGTACGTAGACATATAATTGATCACAGCTCTTATCATGATTGTTATTAGCTTTGAAGAAATTAGGAACAAAGTTCTACAAATTAAATTGAACTGCCCCTACCTTAAAGAATATCGCATGTATTAGTTTGTTAATTTTTAATTTAGTTTATAACAACCTGATAAATCTGGGACCAAACTGAAGTTTTTATTTGCAGCATTTTACGATTTATCAATTACTTACGTCCAAGAAGATCTTCTAGATGTCCTATAATGGTTGCTAGTTCTATTACCTCACAGTTTTAAATGTATTATTAACACACAGTGGATAGGTATATAACCACAAACGTCTTTTTCGTCTATTCTACAGTTACTACACTTCGAATTTCACTTAACGTAAAGAGCGACGCTTTTTCAAGGTGAATGTTCCTAACGATGTTTATATCTTTTCGATATTGGATTTCAGAACGTGTCGCCGTCAGTAGCTGACTTGTGTACCTTCGGGCGTAACACGATAGTCGCAAATAACTCGAGAAATGAACACACAGACGTACAATAAACACTCAGTAACATGTCACGTAGTCAGCCATCTTACAAATGAGACAGGTGAGAGATACCGTGAGGAATTTAATTGTTAAGATAGTTTGATGTGATGTGCTATACATATTTGTATGCATACTATATATATGTGTACATATTTAAACGTATATAACCAAAATAAATGTGGATTGTTACCTGCTTAATTTTACTAAGATCACGTACCATAGAGTTAATAAAACAGTTTCTTTTGTTTTACTTTTACTATTATGGCGTAACACCCTACCTCAAATCAAAGTAGTAATAAATTTTGTGAAGTGCAGTAAAGGTTTTGTATAAAAAGCTTTGCTGTTCCTGGTAAGGTTATCAGAATGAGAAGGTTGGGAATCTTTGGGATCCTTGGTAAAGGAATAAGCCAAGTTGTTGACTTTGGATTTTGGTTCGTGTTTCTGATTTACTTACGAAATCTTACAATATAAACTCCAAATCTTCAAACAGTCAGCCATTCTTTTGCTACGTTTAACGAAAATATCTGCTCTATGAAGTTGTACAATTTAATGAAGATATACTAAATATATAGTACTTGTGACACGAGGTCCCTCAAATATTAGTGAACTTCGTAAGCCAATAAAAATTGAAAAATTGACATTTCAACAAGGTCAAATATATATAAATTATTTTGGTGAGTCCAATAACTAAAACGCTAATATTTTATAAGGAAACTTGACTTAAAAGTAACAAGAAGAAGCAGTTATTCAACACAGATAATACAGATTCAGATAAATGAAGATTCGCAAAATTTGTCTTGTATATAAAGATCGATTTCAACATTCTTATATAAACCTTGAAGTGAGCAACGGCTGAGCCATTTCGAAATACTGGCAACGCTATAAATAACAAACGTAAATATCACGTATGTGGCTCATTAGAGAAGGCTTTCACGCTGCCAGCGATCGCGCAAACTAAATGGCCACTTAGTGCGTAGCATTAATCTAACACAATGGATATAATTTCTTTAAACATTGTTGATTTCAGCGAGGGCGCCTAACATTAGTGGGATGAATGGGATCTACTAACAACGGTATTTGTTACATCACTGCTTACTTGTAACATGTATTAAGCCCTAATTCCCTTTAGGGTTATTATATATTTGTAATGGTAAAGAATATTATAAACCAATTCAAATTATAATTAATATAAACTACTTCACGTACTTTTAATTATCTGTGGTAATATTAATAATTAATAATACTGTCTATTGAATATGAATATAAAGAAGAAACTGACTGACGTATTAACTCACAGCCCAAACTAAGGGGCCTGGAGACTTGAAATTTTTACATTTAGCTTATTAGCATTAAGAAAGGATTTTTCTAAATTTATCCCTTAAGGATCTAAAGTAGAGGATGTAAGATTATATAGGGAATAAAAAATCCAATGTAAGTTGACCTCAGATCTATACGATGAGTTCAGCTGAGGCTGGACTCCGTTAAATTAAATTGCACGGCGGATGAAACTGCGAGCATTGCTAGTACCTACCATAGCCTACAATGTTACCTCAACTCAAACGTACATGAAACACGTACGATAACCGATCTTCTATTTTAACGAAAATTAATTAAAAACCAAGACATGAAAAACCAAATTATAAATCGTTTAATTTATGTTTTTAAGAAGCGATAATTTTATAACGTAGACTATTGTGCACTTAAAAATCACAACATTATTACACAAAGTAAGCGTTCGCGTGGTAAAGTGCTTCGTGAAACGGCCACTGGTCACGAACGGTGATTTGATCACGCAATGTTCAGTGGTTAACTAGTTAAATTACCAGCTTTCAGGTGCATGGTAGATAACTGAAAGTTCAAGTCGTCAAGCAAAGATTACCTTATAAGATATTCATTATGATTTGAGTAATGTAATTGTATACGAAAATTATGTTTCGACGATTAATCATAAAAATGTTGAACTGTTTTAGGCAAGTCTAAGATAAAATAATTTAATTTAAATTAATATGCGGATCGATAAGACCTCTAAGCCGCGTCCTAAGCGGTTGTTGCGGTGCTGTCAGTACTACATGTTTGTGTCTGTGTGCTGTTCGAGCATTAGTATGTAGTTTTCGTACTGTCTCCATATTTTATACTGTGACACTAAGTACTAGTATTTAACGATCTTCTCAACGAAATTTATACCGACTTCAAGATTACAATACTATACTATAAGATTGACCGGTATGTATGTATTTATGAACCAATGTTAGGGAATCTGTCGTCATTCTTCTCTTCAAGATGTACAAATGATTTGAAAATTCACACACTTATTACAGATCGATGACAATACGCTTTTATTACTTCTTACTAATGTCCTGATCAAAGCAATTAGGATAAAAAATAATTAATTTATTTTAAAATTGAGGAAAGCGCCACCTAGTTAAAAATTTAAAAACTGTCAAGCGCAATGTTTTGACAGTTTTTAGTTTTTTTTTTTACTTTTTAAACTGTATTATAATTTTAATTGAAGTGCAGATAGCTTAATGATTAAGAGTACGGACTGCCGATCATAAGGTCGTGGGTTCGAATCCGCCATTCGAAAATTGCAGTAATATAACACAAGCTTTTAACCTTAGTTGTAATAATACAAAATAAATAAATTACAAATTTATGTTGCAAAAGTGAGTGACAGCTTTGGCAAGGGATGTCCAAGGATAACTTATATATATTAGGTTAGGGACAA